>DWTT01001219.1:0-12275 GCA_018250895.1 Carterocephalus mandan
ATCCATCCATCCATCTGACTTTTTGGGTCCACTGCTGGATATACGAGTAGTCCTCCCTCAATCGTTGCCATTCCACCCGATCCTGCGCCCTCTGAATTCAACGATTTCCTGCTGTCTTCTTCAGGTCACATAGCTCGAACACTTGAAGTAAGTTAGTGCAATTGCATGTTTCCAATATTTTAGGAGATTGTATGGTAAAACCGAATTTATAAAAATTAAGGTTTTTTATCCTAAAAATTTTAACAACATAAACAAGTTGAGATGTGCCTGTAGACACATGTAAGTAGGTAGTAGTAACTAGGTAAATATAGAATGGAATTCAATGAGTCAATGAGTCATCTATCTTGCCGGAGCTAGCTATACACGTAGATACTCGTAGGTATGGGGTATACCTTTTTTAGACTTGTCAAAAGTAGTTAGTAAACAAACAGCATGTGACACAAAAATCACGTTTTAGGAACACAGTATATCTCAGGTTGCTCATAGGTACACCTGTACCGACCACAGTTTCACACATATTAGATATGAAAAGGTGTGAAAGGGAGTTAGTGTTTTTGAGTTAGAGAGAATTTCGATCTAACGAGATTCGGGATATCTTTTAAACAATGTATCCTTTATACTCAATAACTTGCGAATCAAAATTCGACCAATTTTTTTTCTTTTTAATGTTAAGTAGGAACGTTATTAAGATTTTATTGTTGAAGACTATATAAATATGTATCTCTATAATCATAGACTAATAATCCAAACCAATGTTCAAAGTGACATGTACTAAATATGACATGTATTTTTATTTTATTATTATTATTACCGTTATATTTAAGTAGAATGTGTACTGTACCTGCTGGTGGACCTTCGTGGCATCACCATGTGGTTCGTACGGAAGACCAGCGTTGGTTGTCTCTGGACTCCAGCATAATGCTGAGCAAGTTCCATTTTTGTAAAGTGTAATTTATTTTATTATTGTGTGCTAAATTATTGTTTGTATCTTGTAATTTCATGTAGGTGCTTTAGTTAATAAATCATTCTCAAACTATTTTGTGTCAAACCAATGGTAGTGTAACAGTGAATGTTAGTACGAGTACCTAGAAAAAAATGTGTAATGCTTAGTTATTTCAATTTAATGTTGTATTGCTAATAGATATTATTTAAAAATGTTAGCTTTCTGCACTCCTTCTCCATGTACACTTGATCTATGCCAATTTTCATACACCTCCGTCCACGTAATTTTCGTGAAAAGCGGTAAGAAGTGCTTACGTATATATTATATAATGATGACGATTTCTAGTTTGCAGTCTTGTTGCAATTGAAAGCATCAGTTAATGTTTCTTGTAGCTTTCCTAGAAGCTCAACACTCTTTGTTTAGATAACCTTAGATAACAGTTCGCTGGTATATTTGGTCGGTGAGCCTGCGACGAGAACGCGATAATAATTCAAATATTATCGGTCTCGCACAACGTTTGCGTCATTGCTATAATATGTTAACATACTAACGTTACGGTAGCGCTGTTTGTTTGTATTCCATGTGCGGCAATCGAAATAGTTTAGTATTCACCAAACACATAAGCGGTCAAATTAGTTTAGCAGGGAGTTTTGAGTTTTGATTAGTTCAGCAGGGTGTTTTGTGAATGAAGACCTTAAAAGTGACCGATGAATTATTCCAAATTACGTCGGAACCACGCCTTTTCGTATATACCTACACTATTTCAATGAAATTTTGTATTTAGGTTACGTTACGTCTAATTCCACGCGAGCGAAGCTGCGGGCGTCCACTAGTTTGTAATAATTTTTATTTGTAAATTTTTATTTTTTCTATTTTTATTTTTAAGATTCATTCAAGCATTAAAAATAAAGATCCAATCGTTATGTTTCTTTAAAATTAAATGACATAGGCAAATAGAATTAGCTGTTTGACAAGTCATATCGATCAAGTCCCGGCTGTAAAGAATTCATTGTAGCGTCCATAGCCTAATGGCTCGCGTCGATTCAATATGATCGACGTGACGTGTTAAGCAACAACGGTCGCGGTCGGTAAGCCTTGTTTCGGTTTCGCCACTAACCTCTCCACCAATCCGCGTTGGAGCAGCGTGTGACCTGAGTGGGATAAGAACCCTGTTCCCGAAGGCAAGGTCATTACCGATTGCGCCAACGAGTCAGTCTATTTCGGTAATAAATTAAGAAGCAGGCTAGGAAATTAGAAACTTTTTTTTTTCCTTTATTTCAATAAAAGTTGTCGTGTGTAATAAAATAATATTGATAAATAATGCTTAAGAACATACTGGTTATGCTTTATATTCTTGTGGCCGGGCTATTAGTTTCATAATCCTGGGATATTCCTAGGATATTTCTTGGCATCAAAAAATCCCAAATCCAGGGATTTAAAAACATGATCGGGATTGTATTCTCTAAACCCAACCCTTCACAACGGTGGTTTTGTCTGTTGACCATTCTGGACATTATATCAAAGTATAACATTTGCAATCACTTTTGTTTAGTTATTGTATTAAACTTAAAAATGTGTTACATAAATTTACGAAAACCTGACTAAAGTTATGCTTTATGTTGATAAAACTGAATAATTTGCTTTGTTAGAACATGACAAAGGATGGACAGGCCGCACGAACGCGGTTTTCTGTTGAGATAAAACTATGCAGAGAAGTAAGGGAGCACTCTTATGTATATATATAAGCCTAATAACGTTTGTGCCGTTTTCTACAAAATGACAGCTGCTGTTATACCCTACTAAGTTTCTGAATTACCTACCTAGGTACAGAATTCATTGCATGAAAGTAGGTACTTATGTTGGTGTCCGATTTAGTTTGTGTTGTACCTTCCCCGATTTAATTCATTAAATGGAATCTCTACTTTACTTGAACATTAAACCTGTAAATGTCAGTCCGACCTAGAACCCTGCTAGAACTAGAACGGGTCCTTGGCGCCGAATTAAACAGCAGCAGCTACAAAAGACGAAATTATGGTCCTTCATGGAAATTTGCATAGTTGTCAACTTTAAGGATGAGCATCGGTCGTTGAACTTTAAAACCTTAGTGGATCTAGTTTTCTCTCGAGCGTGAGATGAATGGCGTTAAATTAAAAATTCAAAACAAAGCGAAGCGGTATGTGGGCGGTTTGGACGAAAGCGCGGAGGGCGGGCGGCGATCGAAGAGCGCGCGCGGAGCCGCCGTGCGGGCGCGGGCTGCGGCGCGCGGGGTAACGATCCGCACCGGCCGCAGTCTTCCAGCCGCGAGCGCGTCGCGAGCATGGGCGACGTCGGGACGCTCGCAGCCATGGATGCGTTCGCGGGCGGCGCCAGGCGACGGCCCGCGCGCCTGCCGCCGCCGCCGCCCTTCGTGCCGCCGCCGCCGCCGCAGCGCCACGACCACTACTACGTGCGCCGCAAGTCCCCCGTGCCCCGGCACTCCTCCAACCTGACGCTCTTCGCGCGCTCCAACGGTATCCGCTCATCCCCTACTGATCTTCACCCGAAGAAACCCTCCACCGCATCACGCACGCCCACCGCTTGGCGGCCATCTACGCCGCGCTGGCCGCACCCGTGACCTACATCTTCAATGTCAATGTCCCGATCTCATCACCGCACGCATGACCTTATCACTTCCTTGCTTCCTATCTTTGACATTTTTTTTCCAATTCTGGTCTCAAATAATATGTTCCAAAGATGTTTTTTACAAACAAAAAAAAAGAACGTTATTGAAAAATGATGGCTATGCAGTTATTATTGACAGAATATATGTATGATATAGATACATGTTATTACAAAGTCAAGTATGTATCTGTATCTAAATTATATTTCGATAGCTCACTTCGCCCTTTCGATTATCACTAGCCCCGTTTACATCGATTAAAAATAGTCTGCAAACTTGTGTCAACTTAACATACACACATCAGTCAGTAATATTTACCTAACATTGATGTAACTAATTTTAAATGACATCATGACTCATAGTTGCACTAACCATTTCGTTTTTAGTTAGTGAGTCAAATCAAGTAAGAACAGCACGCCCGTACGGTTGTTGCAGGCACACCTACATTGCGAGATTCTGAGGTCAGTTCAAGGTTTGACCTTATGAGTGTCAACCTTACCTCGCATTCGAAGCAAAATGTAAATCCTTATATAAAGAAAACCAGCAAACTCGTTTATGTTAACCAGTAGGTACTCACGATATAGGTACTATCCCTTGATAGTACCAAAGAATATCATATATCATTTTATTACGTGCCTACCTCATGCATACTTTATGATAAGGTACATAACAAATCAATCAATACATATTACAAAACAAGGTCCCCACCGCGTCTGTCTGTACCTCCGAGATAATCTCAAAAAGTACTGAATAGATTTTCATACGGTTTTCAGCAATAGATATAGTGATGCATGAGGATGATTTTATATATAATTGTTAAAATTTTGACGATTCTTATTGAAATTGGCGTCATAAGTTGATTGAGGGATGGATTTTTACTCGCAAGTGTGTTTAGTGCCTTAGGAGCTGTCTATAGCGGGCGAAGTTTCGGGGAACAGCTGTAGTAATATAAATACTACAATTAATTTTATGTCACATAAAAAATGTTAGGTCACTGTTTATTGTATATTTTTATTCTCTCGAAATTTAATGTATTTAAATAGATCGTTATTGTGTACAAAAGCGGGAGCATTATCTTTCACAATAAATTCTGAAGTGTTCAATATTCAAATATAGAGACATTTCGAACAAAGACGGAATGAAAATGTTGGAATTGCATGTTATCGAGTTATAAGTAAAGTAGAGCTATAGCATAGCGTCACAATCTAAGGTGCGGCAGAGACCGCCCACGGCGCCGCTCACACTCCCATACCCTAAGGAGTCAGAGCTTCTCATGGCTCCCAATTTTATGTACGAGTATTGACATAAATTATTGTTTGAGCACTTTGCAATATCAATAGCATAGCATAGTGCAATAGCACTTTATAATATTGCATAGAAGATGTAAGCTCGTATATACATACGAGCTTACATCTTCTGCGCTTGTTTAATATATTATTCACTGTCGCTTTAAAACTTCGTGTTGGCTCGGTGCTCTTCAGTTCATAAATTTTAAGGCAGTTTACCCTAACACGTTATGTAGCCATTGACTCATTTCATATTTCACTTTATCTAGCTATAACACAGCTTTGAAATTATAAACTTGACTATAATCATTTTAAACTTGACTGTTAAAAGCCTAAATTAGTCCGATTCTCAACTCAATCACAATCTCACAATACAATGAGTAGGCTAATTTATTTGAGACGACAAAAATCGAGCATAGTACCTACTCGTAGCTCTACCTTCTCTCCTTTATGTTAGGCTAGAGATTATTATGTAAATAAATACTGTAATGTCTAGAACATAATGTTGAAAAAATTATGAAATAAGCTGTTCATGCATCGTCCGCTAACCGTAAATCATAGTGATGTTGCAGGTTGAAAACATAAATGAGCGGATGCGGATATGGTGAATATAATTTGGATGGTGTGTGCGCCCGCGCTTGAGTGAGGTTCGATAAATAACGAAGGCGTCGCGGCGGCGGCCTCGCACAACTATTTGCGTGCTTGCGTCCGCGGCGTGCGCGCCATATTCCATTTTAATTCCTCTCTCGAATGTCACTCACCACATTCCAAACTTAATATAATCAGTCTCATTTATTAGCCTTGAGAGAAAACTAATACTTCGTACACGTATTATCAAGGTGTACTTGTTATTGATAACAAAATATCGGCAGTCATTTCATTAGTCATTGTCTGGGTAAAGTTGTTCTAATTAGAGAATGCTAGAGAAAAATAATTTTGACAAGGTTATGGAAAATGTTATTTGATAGGCACTGCGTAAAAAAACTAATGAATATTCACATTGTATAATATAAGATCCTCTCGTCTTCGTTGGCACTTACACAATCGGTGGGAAGTTACACCTCACAAATACCGTTCAAATAAGTAACCAAAAGCAAGTCCTCATTGATCCTGACCTGACACTGAATCCTTTGATAAATACTCGAGCAAATATGGTTTTATTTTGCGCGTACCGTACAACCACTATAAAATAAATGCACGTCATTCTTAGGGCCGATACTACCACGGCAGTAAATATTAAAAATATTTATTTTACTTTTGAAAGCTTTTCATAAAAATAAATTAAGATTACTTTTTCTTTGAAAAGCAGTTTGAATAGCAATGCTAGCAGCAGGCCGCAAGGCTGGTTGGCGGCGGTCGCGGCCGCGGCCCGCCCTTGACCCCGGCTTCCGCTGCTCTGCCGCTGCCGTCGTTATGATATCAAGCAACGCTCCATTTAACCTTTTGTCTGCGTTACACATCATTTGCACCCATTATTTTTCTTACTTTGGACCTGCTCCCACTTTTTAAATAAATATTAGTTTTACTTTTTAGTTAATTTCCTAAAGCAGCAATCCTAATCCTATATTAGGTTTTTTGCTGTTGATATTGTTTATTGATATCATTAAACGATTCTTAATATTAAGTTTTTAATATAGGATTTTTTAACCCCTTACGAAACCCCTGGATAAGATGGTATGTTAATTGCCAAATGTTAGTTTGAATTGAACATTATAGATTAAGTCTATGATACAACCTTGATAACATTTCAACTTAAAATTTAAATAGAATTTCGACCACTCGGCGACCACTAGTAGCAGTAAAACTATTACTTTATTCTGATTTTTTAATATATTTTTTGTTTTGAACTCGAATATTCCTTTATGAAAATGTGTGTGAACTTTCAGTTTGTGGTATCTTTATGTCGCATGATGTCGAATTCCATTTCGATGTAGCAGCACATTTCAGGGCGAGATGACGATTGAAAATACCCAAGTTATTTTCGGCCATCATAATTTGATTCAGTGTTTGCCTAATAAATCTGTACTCGCACATAACTAGGCTGAATTGTAATTCTGGTATTTGGGTCAGGCTTGAAATTATGTTTTTGTTTTCGTAAAATTGCTTTTTAAATTCCACTCTCACAAGAAGCAAACATTTGATAGACAGTACAAAAAGTAAACGTGAATTGATACTCGTATATAAAAAATTACAAACGTTCAGTCTTGATTACTACAGGTGTTTTGTCAACAAGATCTTCCCATTTCGTGCATGGTAATTTTCATGATTCCAGCGTAATATTATCTCACTCGTCTTCATCCACCCACATGAACCTCGTCAATGTCGCAAATGTTTTTTTACAGATACCTATGCATTCCTTTCATACTGTGTATCTACAAATTTCCAATATAATTGCAACCTTTTTAATTAGCGTACGTTGCAATTTAACTGCATAGCAGTTTTTTTTTCATTTCATTCAGTAAAATGTTGCCTCATTTTAAAAGCTTTTATTTAACTTCACTCGTATGTATGTTGTATTCATGTATGTCTTGGAATCTTGCAATAAATATTTCACCCACTTCCACTGAAGCTATCGAGCTGAAATTTGGCATACATATTAGGTTCCGATGACAATGCGTGAAAAAAAAAAGTTATAAAAGCTTTTTAAAAAAAAAATTTTTTTAGAGTATAATTTTGTTAATCAGAATACTTAGGTATATCGACTATCAGATACGTGATTTGTTTACCTAATATAATGCGCAGTACATTGAAAAGTAAAACCTGTTCGTATTTTTCCTTACCAAATTCTTTTGATCCGGGAAAGGCCGCACAAGGACGTTAAGGAATGATTCAGCGCATAATCCCACGGAAACATAAGTACCTACTGTGTAGGTAGAGTATGTGAAGTTTTTGTTCAGTAACCCAAATTTTCTACAGAGAGCGGTGTTTGTTTTCCGCGGATGAAGTTATTTTTATCAAGCTCACGACGGTGGCTTTAGTTGTGGACATAATTTTACGCGCATGACGATGAACTGAGCGTTGCCAGAACAGACGCGCTCACCGCGTACTCTTGACATTGTGCGTTGCTAATATGAGAAGAGTTCCATCTTCTATTGGCACGTGAAACGTCCGATGATGGATGACCGATGTTTTAAATACATATGTATTTCCTGGTAATTTCCTGTTTTGATCTGTTACATAATTATGAACAAATGTGTTTAAGAGGATATAGTATTTGTATCCGAAATTTTAATACTCTGTGGTTGGTTCTAATTTAATGTTAATCAAATAGTTGTTAACGATTTGCTCACGTCTCTAATTACAGTTATTTTTTAAAAAAAATATGAAGATCTTTAAGGAAAATATGATATCAACATTTGTACTAGAGGCTCTTGATTTAGCAAAGTAAGAAGCAGATATTGACAGTTCAGGATGTAACGGCACGTTACGTAATGGTTTAGCAGATGAAATCTTCGGGTTCGAGGGTGGCTTGTCCAAGGGCGACCGCATCGATCCGAAGTGGCCGCTGCCGCCCCCCGGGACTCCTACGCCTTTCCCACGCCTCTCCCACTCGTTTCTAGCCTGTTCAATAACCTTACCTATTCACTAGTCAAAAGTAATCAACGCAACGCAGCAGTGTACTTTAAATTATTATATCATGACTAACAGAAGACTACTATACCTATATGAGGCTACGATTCCTAATTTGGCAGCAACGACCTCCCTTGTCGGTACCGACTTAACCTTTCAAGACTTCTTGTTGCTTCCGAAGGTTGAACGCTCAAATGGCTAGATGTAGACAGCTACGTGATATCGTTAATTTTGTTATCCTCGTAATGATTGAGCGTTTCTAACGTTTACGATCACTTTATTTTCTAAGGCTCATTTGAGATTTCCGTTTGCAATCTATTGATTTGAGTCCTAGATTGGTAATTGATTAGAGTTGCACTTGCAATTTAGGAACATTTAGCAACAGAGCATAGTATTGGAGAATTAACGAGATTGCCGCTGCCAGGTAGCAACATATTGCATCATGCAGATTTCTAATCGCTTTGTTTTTTATTGGGACACACTAAAGTAGATCAATGTAATACCGACTGAAAGTGGATAGTGTGTAATTTATGAATTAATTACTCATAAATTAGGTAAGATAATTGATTAACACAAAATAGAAATAACGAAATCAAAAACGATGCCGGAAATTGCAAATCTGCAAAGAGTAATGTGAGTAATGTGCATAAGAGTATGTATTTCACATACTTGAAAATAAAAATTTAATTCGGGATAGTTCTTGATTGAAATCTGACTCAGTTCAACTGTCTGAGGAATTAGTGTAGCAGACGGGCTAGCCGTTCGAAAAAAAAAACGGTACTGCGATGTGATCTGCGAGTCGGGATAGTTAATAATACGATTCCATGCGCCAAGGCCGCTGAGCCGGCGCCGGCGATGAATGGGAGTCGCGTGCCGCGCCGCCGTCACTCGACTATCACCTATTAATAGTATAATCTACGTTGCGTCGAGCGTCGAGCCGATCTCGCTCGTCGGACTCTCGTATCTCAAACCAACACCTAGTCACCTACCCGCTGCCGCTCTATCTGGCATCATCATCCTCAACAGATGTTGGGTATTAACTAAAAGATTTCAGCATTGACATTGGCATTCGAATTGAATTCGTAAAATGGTAAACACATTCTTAAATGCAGTTCATAATATATATGAGAAAGATGAGTCAACATCGTCATCAGCCCATGACCACAATACTTAATAGTATGACTGGGTAGGTACTCTTTAGGGAAAGTCCATAATGAGAATTGTATTTATGTTTACAGAGCCAAAAAAAGACAAGTTGGAGAATGGTGGTGAGCTGGTGAGGCCCGAGCGGCCCAATTCCTTGACGGCGGGGAAGCTTCCTCGAAGGATATGCTATCCGGGAGATGGTAAGTAAATTCTATTTTGTATATATATATTTATATATATTTTATTATTCTGATGCTTTTTAAATTATTATAACTATCTAAATACCTTGATTTAATGCCACATGTTGCCCACTAACGTAAACCAGCTTAAGAACGCTTTATTTTTTTCTCTTATGAAGACTGATTATTGCTATTCTTCTATATAATATTATATTCTTAGTATACTCAAACCACCGCTCACATACTCAGCCATCGTATCCAGGTAACCAGCTATTAAATATGTTGTGTGTCAAACCAATGTTAGTGTATGTTCTGTTTTTATTTAATTAATTAAATGTTTTTCTAATGCATATTAAAATGTTAACTTTTTGCACTCCATCTCCGTTCAAACTTTAACGGTGCTAAATTTCATACACCTCCGTCCACGTAATTTTCGTAAATGGGGGATATTTTGCTACAGGTACGAAGGACAATTTGTTCATCCCAACTAACCTAAACAATTAGTAAAGTAATGAGAGATAATAACTAACTTAAGTTTACATCTTGTAAATATAGTTTAACTAAATTATAATTTTAACTGAATGGAACATTCCGGCTTTAGTAAGACGAACAACAACAACCTGATGAGAATTTTTACTTACATACCATATTAAGTATGTGTTGGCACATAATTAGATCCGTACTAACGAACTCGCCTCTCACTCAAGCGGTACGAGTTCAAACCCCAGCGGCACGCACCAATGACTATTCTAAGTTATGTGCGATTTAAGAAATTAAATGTCACTTGCTATAACGGCGAAGAACACAAACCGATGTCGTTGTTTAACTCTGTCGATTGAATCGACGCGAGTCATAGGGCTATCTGTGGACGCTACAGACGATGCAAATATAATCTGTGGTAATTTCAGTAAGTGGTTACGGCGGCGGCGGCGGCGGGGGCGGGGGCGGCGAGGGCGGCGACGGCAGCGCGGGGGAGCTGATGCTGTCCGATCTGCCGGAACCGCCCATCGCCGTGTCGGAGATCGGGCCCATCCCGCCGCCGCCCATGTTCAGCTCGCCCAGCCCCACAAGGCACCACCAGCACTCCCTCGCACACCACAACCTCTCGGACTGTAAGCACTCAGCTATACTACCAAGCAGCAAACACATCCAACCATAGATAAAAAGTAAAAAAGTAGCAGCTCCGCCATAGGAGCTGTAAAAGCTCTTTTTTGTTGTCGGTTTTCAAACGCACGTTTAAAAAAATTAAATGCGTTTGTTTTGAAGTACTTTGAGTTTGTACCTACTTACTATGAAGTGATGAACCAGTGCTTTTTATTTATTTGTTGATGTATTATTATATTGACACAAGAATCTACTAAAGGCTGGCCTTATACGCTTACTGTCTTAAACATTTGACAATGGGCTAACAAGACTCACAAAATTATGACTTTCCCTAATTGGACTAATAAGCTAATCTTATTAGTTACGTGAACAACTGAAATATAATAGTTATAATTATGAAGGTGTCTATTTATGGATAACGGGTCCTATTGTTTTTCTTCGATTTAAAATCATACTTATGCGAGGATTCTGTAATTGGGTAGAGGCTAGAGGATTCTGATATGTTAGATAGTCATAGTGCATTGAAAAGTTGAAACTTACTCAGTTGCTTGAGTTTATAAAATAAACATTTAAAAATCTGCCCTTATTCTAAATTGACGGCTGTTGCAATATTCCGGTAAGAGTTTATACTAGCCATTTTATATTGAGTTATAATAAATTTCTTATAGTACTCGTTGACAGTGGTTAGTACTGCTAGCATTAGATACATTCATAGTTGTTCCATTTATTTAAGTGCACTGCCCATTCACATCTTTAATTAGTGCATGTAAACACTTAACAATGTAATATCCCACTGAGACTCTCATCATTAGATAGTAGAAATAAGCACACGGTCCCTTTATTTACTAAGCAAGCAATGTCTTGCTTCGGGAAAATTAACTACTTATAAATATATACTCTTCATTTACTACTAATTATCAAAAATATATTTGTTAATGCGGTAATGGCCTCTTATGACTATTAACTTATAATAAAAGCTTTAAATTGTATCTGCATATATCCGTTTCTACAAGTATCTATAATTTTCTGTCGAATATTTCAATGTTTATTCAATGTTAATTACATAAAAAATATAAAAAGTAAGCAATGCTATGCTTATCAAATAAGACAACTAATAAACGGAGTATGAGTAGACTAAGTATGATATAAAGAACTAAAATAAACCATTGAATGAATAGAAGCAATTTGCAGACCACGTCTAAAAGATGACGGATTGCAAGAAGATGACTGAACGATAATGTGAGGAAAATTAAAATATAGCAAAGTAGGAGGAAAACAAAAATATATCTATATATATAAAAGGAGAAGGTAACTGACTGACTGACTGACTGACTGACTGACTGACTGACTGACTGACTGACTGACATATCAACGCAGGGCCTAAACTA
>DWTT01001220.1:0-12272 GCA_018250895.1 Carterocephalus mandan
ATAAAAAATCACCGTTTAAATGCTCCCACATGGAATGGTTGACCGCTAGTGGCAGAATTTCATGGGCCAGTTCTTTGGAGGACGCCATCGGTCCCGGTTGTTATCAATTGTAAAACAATCTTTAATCCATGTCAAAGCCCTTCAGGTGGCTTGTGAACATTCGGCACTAGATTGGCTACTTGGATGGTAGACAAACCGCATTAAAGCAACAGTGAAATATGCTCTAGACCGCTTGTAGAGCTAGTAGGAAAACAAACGCAGTCCATACCACTAAGTCCGTAGTGTCACCCCACAAAAGAGTGAGTGATTTAGTTATAACTAATAGGCCTCTCAGTGTTAGGTTCGGTTCCCCCCTACAGATACAGCTGTGGGAGGTTTAGAGCATATAGGGATTGGTGGAGGGGTTATTGTCAATCCAGTGTCGAATGTTCTCAAGCCACCCGAAGGTCATCGGCAAGGCTTAACGATTGTTTTTACCATTGAAAACAAACTGGACCGACGACTAAGGTGCCTTTCGAAGCAACGGTTGCGCCCATGTAATTTTGCCAGCGGTCACCCATCCACAAACTAATCGCAAGCGTCCTTGCTTAACTCTATCGATCGCATGAATCGAGCGGGCCATTGAACACTTACGCTGGGTTTCAATAAACTATCTACACATAGACTTGGCTATCGGAGATAGAAATTCGACACATTTTATATGGAACTTATGTCAAACGGATAGCCAAATCTATCCGTAGATAGATTATTGAAATACAGCTTTAGTGGCTTACCAGCGGGTATCCAAAGATGAGTATCGGCAAAGCGGCCTGCTTCCTCTCCCTCTCGTTCAGCTTGTGCACAGTCCGAGGGTGGGAGGACGCGCTGCCGCCGCTGCAGTCCTCCTCGCGCGCCTCCCGCAGGTACTCGTTTGTGTGGGAACTGACGGGAAAACCATTATGAATTATACATCAAGACCTGATTAAATGTAACATTGCGCTTATAAGCTTTTGGAGCGTAAAAAAATATTATACAACTGTCACAAATTGCTCCAGTTTTATCTAAAATTTGAATGAAACTAATCTATAATAATATTATAAAGAGGAAAGATTTGTTTGTAATGTTTTCACACAAAAACTACTGGACCGATTTCAAAAATTCATTCACCATTAGGAAGCTGCATCTTCACTGTGTTACATAGGCTATATATTTTTACTAAGTGTAACTAAACTATTGTTATGTCTAATTCCATGGTCGTCCACTAGTGAATAAATATTTTGAGATCTTCCGATCGTCGAAGCCGTTGAAGGGCACGTAGAGCCATCAGACCCGACTACTTGTCATATACATAACAGTTGTCAAGCTCTCTTTGAGGCAGTAGTCGGGTGTATATATATAATGAAGTGTCTTCAATACAAACTGGAGCAAAGTGGTGAATACTGCAGTCTTAGGTTCTATAAGATCTTTTGTACTGAACCTACTTAATTGTTTTTCAAATCTAATGTTACTTTACTACTCGTTACTTAATATAATTTCTAAGGGTAATTTCTTCGTCCGCTGGATCCACAAAGGTTAGTCGTTAGTTATCAATGGTATACTTACTGCCGCAGGGCGGGTAGAAGCCGCTCCTCATAAGCCTCGTACGTTGATCTAGGACCAGCGCTTTTGTTTCTTCTTCTGACCAATGTGCCTGAGAAATTCAATAGATTGAACGATCTTTACTATTCTCCGATCGACTGTTTGTTAAGTTTATTAATATCTGTATAATAAACATAAAAATTATTATGTGTATATAATTATTCATGCTCGCGTTGAGCGTACGTGATCGATCGGGTTAAGCAAAATAGGGCCCGGCCGGCCCGTAGATTAATGACTGATAGTGGCAATATATCATTTGGGAGGGAACGACGATGCTTTCAATTATAAAACAATCGTTATGCCTTGTCCAAGAACTTCGGGTGGCTTGAGAACATTCGACACTGGGTTGATGGGTTGGCCAGTAACCACTCCACTGGAGTAGTGATTTCCAGTATACTTTAGACCTCAGATTTAAGTAGAAGAGGCCCGTGCCCAACAGTGGCACGACTAAAACGCTTATGGGTTGTAGCTATACATTACCATTTGCTGCATTTGGAGTAATACTTCTGCGAGGGCTATCAGTCTCTTTCCTAAATTCTTCTTCTTCCTTCTTTTGTGCGTCTTGTTTTTCATCTTGAATAATCTGTTGGAACGGCTGTTGGACTGGCTGGACCAACTGTTGTACTTGTTGGATCGGATGCTGAACTGGTTGGATCGGATGCTGAATGGTCTGGATCGGATGCTGAATGAGTTGGATCGGATGCTGAATGGGTTGGATCGACTGCTGAGTTGGTTGGAATGGTGGCTGGATCTGTTGCTGATCAGGTTCATCAGGGTGTATTGTTTGTGGTTCCATTTCAATCTCTTCATGGGCTGTGTGGACGGGTGACTGAAAAGTAAACATATATTTTTGTAATCCATGCTGGACAAGAAGAAAAGAATCATCATCATCCCAGAACAATAGAAATCCTGTCGCGTAGAGAAATACCGAGCAAAGTTCTCTCAATAGCGCGGTTAGTGAGTGAGCTTTTGATTAAAGCCGATGGTAAAGGATCAAGTCTCGGATTCACTTACGTAATTCCCATTGTTAACCATCGTAACCTTACCGTAGGAATATGATTGACTTCTTCGTATTCTACCCTGTTGAAGTCTGTCTCCTCTGGTCCTACGTGCTCTATGGGCGGCACGGGGGACGGGATGTCCATGCTGGCGGACCCGGCGACCACTGAGGGGGAGAGATGGTGCGAGAAGTCGTAAGCCTGGGGCATCGAGGAGTCGTTGCGGGAATCCGGCTGGGGGAATAGAATACAATTTATAAATGCTTATGCCACGCTTACACACACACACACACACACACACGCTGGGCTTAGACCTGTTCTACGTGTGACACACACAGGAAACAACCCAATTTTACATCCATGACCCAAATATTTATCTACGAAATAAATATCCGCACCGACAGGGATTCGAACCAGGGACCGGGTCACGAAGGGGTCATACATTTCATAGTTACAAAGTACTTTGAAGGACTAAGGGGAGGCTTTATAACAATAGCATAGCCAAGACCTTTTACATTGTTTCGAAAAAAAATTTTTGTAGCAAACGAGCGTACCCAACCCAAGTACCCATGGATCGTACAATCATAATAGAAGTACCCCTGATCTCCAAATAGCTACGGAGATTCAATAAGCAGGATTTGACAGGACCAAATGATCCTCATGTGAACATTTCTAGTATATTGTTATCCCTAATAGTTAATTTGCCTTACACCCTGGTCTTCAAACAGCCGGAAGAGCTGCGGATCTTCCTTGACTCCCGCCAGCGCGTCCGCGATACGGTCGCGCATGCGCCGCGCCAGCTCGAAGTCGTCGCGCGCGGCCGCCGTGCGCTTGCGCAGCCGCCAGCGCCCGATGCGGATGCCGGCCGCCGCTAGCGCGGACCCCGCGGACTTAAGACGACGTGCGTATTCGAAGCGTTCGTCTGGAAGATAAAAATAAATAAACATAAATATAAATATCATGGACATTCTCACACACGGCCATCTGACGGTAAATACTTTTGAGAGGACATCAAACACTTGATTTTTTTAAAGATTGAGTTTAAAGTAAGTAACAAGATTCAAAGTACTAGCTTAAAAAGGTACAGAACCGGGAGGACCAAACGACACCTGTCCAGCAGTGGACTTATGATGGAAGTTAAGCTAAGTTTAACAAGTTACCAGCTACTGCAGCTTTTTTCTTCTCATCCAAGCTCCGCACCAGATCAGCGATCTCGTTGTCCACATACATGACGAAGGCTAGGTCGTCGTAAGGGGAGTAGCAGGGCTCCGCCCTCGGCGTGCTCGGGCTCTTGGTATCGTCTTCTATCTCGTCGCCGAGAACGTTTACTGCCATCAACGCTACCTGGAGACGTATAAACGCTTATTATGCCTTACAATGAAGAAATGGTTAAGAATCTACATAAAGAAAGCAAAGCAAAAAACCTATAAAGTCTTAAAAATGCTTTAAGTGGAGTGAGCAAGCTGCGAATACTACGCTAGCATAGGTAAGCGAGATGGGATGCGGTCATCAAGAGATCAACAAGATTCGCATAGCAATCCAATTAGAGTATTGCTCTTACTACTTATAGGATTTAGAAAGCAAAGTAAAAATCATGTAACCCTTAAATTGCTATGAGTAGAGTGAGTAAGCTGCAAGCAATAGGACAGCGATTCTTAACCTTGTTCTCACCAATTACATGGATGAATATTACGACAAAACTTGCTACGAGTATGTATATTTTTCACCTGATCATCTTCATTGGCTGGCGGGTGAGGGCCGGATATTTTGAGCTTCACAAATCTAGCTATAGTAGGTTCTGGGAGAGCAGCAGATCTGGAAATTATATAAGTCTGTATGAAGAAATGAAAACGACATATTATTATGATGATGACGGAACGTTGTTGTCATCCTTGTATCATACAAATCCTACCTATTAACATTTTTAGGAAATAGACCTCTGCACCTTTTTTATTCTTTATGAGACTGGGTGTGGAATGTGATTTTCTCGGTGGATAATGAAACGGGTTCTTAAAAAAGTGTATAAATAGACCTCCTTCGGGGTTGGCTGCGCATTGGCAACTCCTATGTTGGTGAAATAGTCCGACTGAAAATCAGCGCTGTTGTTTCGCACAGTTATAGCCGAGCCGTGCCTTGCCGATGCCTATTTCTGGAGATGTCTGCAGCACAATTTTTGTAGGTAATGTAGGTATCTTTGTTTTATATATATTTTGTTCTGTTAATTTAGTTACTTGTACATAATGATATGTTTTTTGTATTTATTTAGTTTGATTTATTGCTGTAGTCTTTTTCAGAAATAAGTCCATTAATCCATGTTGAGCTAAGAAATAAGCGAGGCTCTTTGTGATCTGGCCTCAGCCTTAAGCTATAAACTATTAAAAGGCAATCATTGAGAATTGTAACAGAAGAGAAACCTTACAGCCGTGATTTTTTTATCACTGTAGCATCGCAAATTAAAATTTTCACTTACTAATTAATCAAAAATTTAAATCGTCATTACCTCAGCTCCCTGGTCCTGGCCTGCGGGGCCGGGCGCGCGAGCGTGACGCGGCCCACGCTGGTGTAGGTGGCGCCGCAGGGCGTGGCGGCCCCCTCCGACACCAGGCCGCCTGACACGAGCACTTCCACGCAGGACGCTGGAAACATACAGCCTAAGGATCAATATTTATCCGTCATCAAGCTTATGGAATGTGGAAGTACTGTTATTGCTAGTGGCTAAATTACATGGACGCTACCGTGCTTCGGACGGCACGTAAAGCCGTCGGTCCCGGTTGTTTTCAATGGTGGAAACAGTCGTTAAGCCTTGTCGAAGACCTCCGGGTTGCTTGAGAACATTCGACACTGGGTTGGCCACTAACCCGTGGACCAATCCGCATGGAGCAGCGTGGTGGAGTATGCTCTAGACCTCCCGCAGCTGTGCGGGGGAGACCCGTGCCCAGCAGTGGGACGTCTATGGATCGAAGCGAGAATAATCCTTGGTTGTAATAAAGTAGTTCCGCAAAGTAACGCCTGATACAATTAGTAAATATGTGTGCTCACGGATGAGCTGGTGGTGCGCCAAAAGCTGCAGCTTGTGCAGGCTGGTGACGCAGGTGAGGCGCAGCAGCAGCTCGTGGGGCGGAGCGCCCGCGCTGCGCCAGCCGCGCGTGGCGGGGCCCTGCGCGTTCAGCTCGCATGCCGGGTACGAGCTGTCCTCGCCTGGGGAACGCACCTTCATCAATCACAAGCTATCCATGCTAATATTATAAATGCGAAAGTAACTCTGTCTCGCTTTCACGCCAAAACTACTGGACAGATGTAAATGAAATTTGGTACACAGATAGTCTAGAGCCTGAGAAAGGACATAGGCTAAAAGTGTTGTAAAGGTTTGAAAAGGGGGATGAAAGGTATGTAAGTATTGTCATTTTCAGAACTAGAAGCATAAAATTTATAATTTAGGCTTTTGATTAGACAGAAATAATTATGGCATTCAAGTTTGTTAAAATGTTAATGTTAAGGGTGTAAAATAAATATAGGGATAACAAATTTACGGATCGGAGCTAAAGTCAAGATTCTATTATTATGTCTAATTCCACGCGAGCGAAGCTGTCCATTAGTATTGTTATATATTGACGATTACGACGCCGCTTTCGACTGTAATTACATACTCTTAAAAAAATTTAGCGAAGCGTAGGAGAAAAAAGCTGGTCAGGAATTCAGAATTGAGTTTGTCGCAAAGCTATAGATAACTGAAATCATCATCAGCATAATTATCGTCACACTGCCTACATAGGTAGGTACTATACCCACTTCAGAAACCCACTCATAGATTGAAGAGTACCACAAACACTAGTTGTTGTAGTTGACTAGTACACAACCAATTAATTTACCTGTAAACCCAACAAGGTAAACAGAACCAGACAGATATTTTAAGTGCGCCGGGAGCTAGACTCCCGAATTATATACGCCAACTTGACTTTGAATCTCATTTCGAAATCGGTTCACTCGTTACCGAGATCCAATGGAAATTAAAATATCAAAAAACCGACTACAAAACTAAAAAGTAAGAAATAAAAGTGAATTGTCCCTAAGGTTCCTCCCACACCCACAGTTGAGAGAGGACCACGCTGCTCCAATGCAGATTGATTTATTATTCACGTATAATTTTTCAGCCAGGCTGGCAGTATATTTTATATCAACATGAAAGTGAGCCTGATTTCAAAATATTACGTTAAAACATCTTAACATATCATACTTATTTACTACTCTTAGCGTAAGAATTCTTTCATGAAGTTTTAATTGGTGTTTGTAGGAACCAAACACAACAAGCATCATCAAAATCGATTTATAATTATGTAGGTACCTACTAGTGGATTCCGTAGGGCAGAGTATTTGGCACGGGCTTCAGGTTTCATGCAGCCCGGAACATACTTGATATTGGAGTATTACGTAAGTACCTTATTAAATGTTGCTTATTTTGAACGTATTAGTGGCCCACTGGGACTATAGCCTTTCCTCAAATAAGGACAGTACAAGCGCGTACCTACTAACACGCTCAATGCGAATTTGAAGAGTGCGTAGTGGCTAAGAAACGGATATGACTATAGTTTATTTATACGCCGCCCAAAGAACTCCAATTAAATCATGATTGTTTTATTCGGAAAATTTAATTCAATTATTTCATTCAAGTCTATCCATTTAGCTCCAAACGGCTTCGAAATTCTGATTTTTTATCATATAAAAATCATTCAGGCGTGCGCACTAATTGTTTTCATTGCCTTGTTGCTATGTTTTTCAGACTGTGTACTGAGGAGTCGATAGAGGTCTACGACCTCCTGAAATGAGACCGTCGGAAACATCGCAAACGACTATAAATTATTCCGCGCCTCGCTGCAAAATGACAGCCGAACCGCACTGCACTTGCTTGCATTACGAAACACTGCAGTCTGCTGAACTGAAGTAAAACTTCCAAGCTAGCGTGAGTACCGCTGCAATTACGCGTAATTCAAAGCTTTGACTGAAGTTGGGGCTGAATCGTCGACGCTTTGTTTCAAATTAATGGGCGCTTTGTCGCGTGCCTTTGCGAATGAGTTGGGGTTGGGAATACATGGGAAAATCATCGTTATTATCACAATTATTCATTCATGCATTGGTCCACGGCAAGGAACGAATGAATAATCCATAATAATCCCCTCCCGTTCTCTCTTTCTCTCTGCCAACAGACCAAGAGCGGATTGGCAAACTTCACATGCATTCGACAACTTTATAGAGGACCTCCGCATGCAGCTTTACTCGTGATATTTTTCAACACCGCGGCACCGTTACAGCAACGCATGTACCTAGCATGGTATCTAGTACGAACTCTCTCGGTTTACAGTCTGTATTTCATACACTGGGCTAACACCGTTGCCAACGCATCAGAAATATATTATGCGACGTATTCCTTGCCTGGTGAAAAACAGTTTTCGGAGTTGCGGGCGGCAAGAGTAGCAACTCGAACAACCGTCCAAATATTTATCATAAATAGTTCAATTTTGGTTCAATTTTATGGGAAAATAATACTCAATTGAACATTGCGTATATTTGTCTCGCCTATATAGAAGTGTAATCGGAAACAACACCTTTCCAACCGGACCACACATATCGGTATATACACGGTAGAAATGGTACTTGGTACCAAGACGGGCGGTGGCATTAGTAATACCACGGGTAATACCTGAGCCTAGCGAAACCGGCCTTGCTTGCGTATTGATTGGTAAACTATCAAAAAGTATCTAGGCTGTCTACCAACACAATTAAATTAAAATGGTTGTATTTGGATGATAAGAAGGGATGGCATGGGGCGGAATTAAACTCTATCAATATGCCCTTCTATGTATTAATTGTAGTAAATATTGTAAGCAGGTGGCATGTGGGGTGATGCTTGGCTAATGTACATAATTATACAGTTATTGTTATTGTAGTTATTACATAATCATCCAATGATCGTACTTGTGTACGTGTGTATGACAGTGAACTCCTCATAAACGGCTGGATAGATGTTGATGAAATTTTTTGTGTGTGTTCGAGGGGATTCGAGAATGGTTTAGATTCACAATTTGGTCCACTGGAAAATGTTTTTTAAACAGTGTTAGTGTTTTTGTATGAACAATATCCAAATATTTTAACCGTCGTTAATTGACAAAATAATATTTTCATATGGCAGAACAACGTTTGCGGGGTCAGGTATAATTTAACGTTAGAGCGTTTATAAGTAAATAAATTACTAACTACTTAATAGTTTCCTACATCTCCTTTTCTTTTAGTAGTTAGTAGTTACCTAGACTTCTGTTAAGCGTGTCCAATCACCTCATAGCTAAATAAATAATTTGACTTTGGCTTAAAGCTTTGCCGTTGTCATAGACGGTATAACATGTACCTACCACCGGTTAAATTATCTGTCTGTCTGTAAAATTGCTGTAAAAACTGTAGTTACCCATTCTCTGCCGCCCACAACGTAGTCTGTAATGACCGCTCAGCCGATTCATAGCTCGTTTGCTTCTCTTATCCATTAAAGAACGATCTAAACCTTCATTTTCTTATCTCATACCGAACCCAAAAACTTTTTTTTTTAATTCTGAGAGACAAAAGTCTTAAATACAAAACATTGTGGTTCGTTTGTCAATGAGTCTCTCTCTGGTTACACCCCGAGCGAGCCCCATGTTCATTGAAAGATAAATATTAACGCTCGATTCTTGAGTGTTATATTGTGTTATATGTACCTACCTACTAGTTCGAGATTAGGCGAGGTATTTTACGCGAATTTTTTATTAAACAAATAATACAGAACTATCACCTGGATATTGGTGACTTACTTGTTGCGTAAACTACGTGGAATGGTATTCTCTTCGGCATCTTCAAACACTACCTCCCGGTTCTCAAAACAATTACTGTATCCACTTCCATTTCTGACATTAATTGCACTATAACGGCAGCAAAATAAAAAGACACCCGTCGCGATAGTACGAATGCATTTCGCGAAACAACATTGAACATTGATCAATTGACTAAATTACTACATTTTCTTGACCTTACTTTTTGAATTTATTCATTTAAAGAGAGGTAAATTATACTTTTCTATAAAAAAATGCGTTACAAATAGCGGCGCCAGGCTGGGGCGAACTAAGCACTGAGAAGAAAATGAAATGTGTTCGTCAGCAAAATCAATAGACATGCGAGGTCAGAAGTAGTCGGAACACCGCCATCTATCGGGAGGGTAAATTAGATTGAGCGCAACCCCTTGTAGGAATTGCCGTTGATTTGTAAAGCGCCGGGTCACAGGGGGTCTACCACGAAATCGTTCGATCTTCGCCTTATGTCGAAACTCGAAGGATTAATTAACATTTTCATACCATGGAGCCTTTTTCTTTTCTTCTTCAAGAAAAAAATATCTTCTTTGTTTCTTCAGATAAAATTTTTATTCTTCTCTGAGTACTAAGCTATGTATATCGTACGTGATCAACTGAGTTAAGCAACTTCGCGGGCGGTCAGTATGTGGATGTGTGGCTGCTAGAAGCATTGTATTTTACTCGACTTTTGTAGTCGACAGTCGCCTAGTCGGTACGAGCCGCGTCACAGGTCCTTTATAACTGCAACTCCTTTGAATTTTCTTGCAATGACAGGAGCCCCATTTCAGAGCTACTTTTCATTTATGTAGTAAAGCCACGTTTTTAGTAGGCAAGGGACAGGCAAACTAATGAGTATGGGGTCATCGATTTAGTTGTAGTTGATCGTACGAAAGTAATATCATCATTTTAATTACATAATCACGAGTCGAGAAAATCTTCTTTAACTAGATGCTGTGATGGCCGCGGGTAAAAAAACTTCAGCATGTAAATTATGACTGCTTGTGGCAAAGCTTCCTGAGAGCTTTCGCGCTTCGGTGGGCACGGTTATGTTCACAATGTATAACAGAATAACAAAATTCAGGCAGCCTAAAAAGCGTGGGAAGTACCTACACTCTAGGCTTCCTAAAAACTTGACAATCCGGTTGGCCACTAACCCGCCGCCAATCTGCACTGGAGCAGCGTGGGGAGTACGCTTTAGGCTTTCTCAGATGAGAAAAGAAACCCATGCCCAGCAGTGGGACTCTAATTGGCTGTAGCTTCAAGTGCTCCGGGTATATTAAATTCTTGGTTTCGTAAAAAATTGCTTCCTGAGAGCTTTCGCGCTTCGCAAGGCACGGCTGTTATGTTGACGACGTAATATAAATAACAGTCTAAAACTTGACAATCCGGTTGGCCACTAACCCGCCGCCAATCTGCACTGGAGCAGCGTGGAGAGTACGCTTTAGGCTTTCTCAGATGAGAAAAGAAACCCATGCCCAGCAGAGGGACTCTTTGGTTATAGCTTAAAGTGCTCCGGGTAAATTAAATTCTTGGTTTCGTAAAAAATTGCTTCCTGAGAGTTTTCGCGCTTCGCAAGGCACGGCTGTTATGTTGACGACGTACTAATATAACAGTCTAAAACTTGACAATCCGGTTGGCCACTAACCCGCCGCCAATCTGCACTGGAGCAGCGTAGAGTACGCTTTAGGCTTTCTCAGTTGTGAGAAAAAACCCGTGCCCAGCAGAGGGACTCTAATTGGTTATAGGTTAAAGTGCTCCGGGTATATTAAATTCTTGGTTTCGGAATGAATGGAAATAAAAAATATGGAATTTATAATAAGATACGTTTATTTCTGCGCTAAACCGATTGCTGTGATTGTGTGAAACCACAGTCATTACACAACACAGTCACAGAACATTTATCAATCTGCATTAGGAACTAGAGAATCGCTCGCTACACATAATAATGAACACAAACCGTAGTTTAGAGAATATTAAACATCTTCGGAAATCTGTACATAAGAATTATTCATCTGCTGAATACATCTGCTACATTGTTAAAGAAATCGTGGGGAAGTTTAAGTCGTCTAAAGTTGAGCTTCGAGTGGGATTATTTTTATAATTACTTGTAATTTTTATGAATATTTTATAATTAATTATTGACTATTTATTGACGAATTACTGAATGTTTATGAATATTATTATGGTTTGTTAATTGAATTATTATTATTTCTGGTTTGACTTTGGATTATGTATATAATTATTTACTTATCTAACGAATTGGGTCAGGCTGAAATGTTAGATTTAAGTATTAAATTAAATAAATAAATAAAATAAAAAAAATATCTTATATCAGCTGCAAGACTGACAATCTAGTGGTCTTAAATCGAACAACCATTATGATTCTCAATAGGTGTTATACTCCTCTTAAGGACAAACTTTAAGGTCAGTAAGGTAAGGTAAGGTAAGGTAACGGAGGTTAAATATGGGACAAAGTAACTAGACTTGGCAGTAATCTCCGGGAGCGTTGTCGACTATCCAATTGAGGACAGAAGTGACCCTAGTGTAGATGCCGGGGGAGTTGGATGCGCAGGACACGCCGGTGCTGATGATACCAATCCAGATTAGCCTGCCCGATGACGGCTGCTCCCACTGCATCGGGCCGCCTGAGTCATCCTGTGGAGTGCCCAGCAATAGTTTAATCATCAACACATCACACCTCTCACAATGGGAGAGATAAGGCCTTAGTCCACCACGCTGGCCAAGTGCGGATTGGCAGACTTCACATGCATTCGAGAACATTATGATGAAC
>DWTT01001221.1:0-12261 GCA_018250895.1 Carterocephalus mandan
TGCCTAACCTGCCTTATGGCTAATTTACAATAATTACCTACCACTAAGCTAAGCTCTAAGTCACGATAGACTATCTACCTGGTCATCGTACATTTACATTTTATGGTACAGGATGTCATGTTGAAGACACACTCTTTAGAACGTCGAGTTTTCTTTTTGCATAACAACTTCTAATGCCTTGGGGCTCGCGAAAGGCTCGTTTCTACAAACGTTCATGGATTAAGTAATAACAATTATGTGGTACTGTAATACATTAATTTAACTAGCATTCGCATGGAAATGCAGTCAATATTTTTTCGTAAATAATGCTGCGTTTTAGTGCTGGTAATTATTTATGCAAGTATCATTGAGCTGTGCCAAAATTGTAATTAGGTTGCATAGAACAAAACTTGTGTTAATTGATATATGAGACAGTTTAAAAAATATATCCAATTAACTATAAGCGAGATTAAAGGTAAAATTCTATACGTAATTAAGGCCCTAGTCAGCCCTCATCATTGTACCCATAATACATCAACAGTATCACATTATATTCCCTTTACATAATAAAATACATAATTAAGTTCAGTCAATCATTAATTTTACGCAGCAAAATTAACATCGCTTAAACTTAGCCCATAACTTGTTTCTTGTTCAGACCCTCATTAAAGCAAGTTTAAGACCAGGGGTGTCATATGAACGGCGCGGTTGTGTCTGAGCATATAATTTATGAAGAGTTTAATTTACAACTTGTTGATAATCTTATTTCACACAAAATGTTTTGTTAATACAAATTATAATGATGATTAAACCGTACTCTGGTTTTATTATTTAATTTTATTTCAAAATATTAAATACACACGCAATAGAATGATAAAAAAAATTTTATACAAGCTGAGCAAGAGCGTATTTTTTTATACAAGCTACATATTGAAACGTTTTAATAAATACGGTAAAACCAACACATTACAAATATTGGATACAAAGTAATTATACTTCGTTTCGACTGATGAAGTTAAATTACTTTATACTATACATTGAACTCAGGAAAACAAACAAGCATACCAATATCGAAATATCAAAACAGATCGGATGCTGAGAAACAGAAATTAATTGACGCGGCTTCGGTTGTGGCAAAATTATCTCTCATCGCTAATTTATTAATAATAATGATCCGGTATTAATACGTCTGGCTTTGGGTCTAATGGCCCGTGTCTTGAGCGACGTAGCGTATCGTCTCGGGAGACCAAGGTAATTACCTCCCGATTGCTCTAACTATAACTGATTGCTTACATCTATACAAATGGAAAACAACTTCCGTGAAATAGTTTAATGGTTGTTTTTGACCACTGCGATAAATAATGATATTTAGAAAAAGTTATGGATATATTTTTGCCGTAGATTCTCAAAGTGTACGCACATCATAAAAAATCTGTAGATAATTGTCCAAATTAAATGACATGGCGTATCAATATAAGAAAATACTTGAGGCACGTTTTAAAAAAAAACTTACGTATTGGTAAGTAAGTAAGAATCCATTTTCTTGACACTTTAATAGAAACAAAAACCTCACAAGAGGTGAGCGCTATCGTAAAAATACATTTATTTATAATAAATGATTATTATTATAAATTTGAAACACAACCTTATTAAATATTATGTTCTGATTATTAAGTATAGGACAGTAAAGACCAAAAATCTTCATGGCCTTAAAATTGATCCCTATGGAAAACCCCAGGGTAAAAAATATTATTAACTACATCAGATGATTTGGAATAGACAATGTCATCAGGCATTCTGAATTTTAATCCCGATTGACGTTTCACCCTCACTTGTAAGCCAACTTGTATATTTCCCTTGAGCCTGAGGCAGTTTAGTCCTCCATTCATCGTAAGCTCCCCTAGGAAGCAATATGCTATTGACATTTAGCCGTATTTGTGTTTAAGTACCCCTCTTCTTCCAACGTACTGGATATGATAGGGACGGCGGAAAAAGTTCGTTATGATGTTTTATGTTAAGGTATCGCGGTACAGGAGCTGGATGGAGTAAACATATCCCCACATTCTCGTGTAGGCGAACTCCAAAGTTCCAAGTTCCCCTAATAAGCCCCCATGTCTCACCTTAGGGTGTAGTATAATACTCGGGGGCAAAGAATATTTGATACACAATTTATTGGATGCAGAAGGTCATGTTTGAAAATTTACTTGATGAAGGTCATGTTTGAAAATTTACTTGATTATATCTTTAAAGTGATATTTGATATTAAATAATAAATAAGGGAGGCAATATTTTTTAACTCGTGTATTTTATTTTTTTACCTATAGCTGCTAAAAGGCAAATGAAAAAAAAAGTATGGCAAGAAGTTATCTAATCGCATTTGTTGACGATATTTAAATAGAAACCTCACTTCTTAGGGGTTCGTAAAAAGCAAATATGAATAAGTTGTAGGAACAGATCAGTAGTGTCTATCTTCCCATCTAGGAATGCAGGAGTTGGAGTATCATCGAGTAATCATAATCTTTAGTTCTATATGGGGGTAGATGGTTGGAAGGATGGCATTCTAATCCTCATAATACAGGCAACCTTCCAACTCATTTAGGTACTGTGTTTTCTTCTCTAGCCCTTTCTCACGTCTTAATTGGTCGAGTGTGTCGGAGTATTCTTCTGTTCAGTTTGAAAAGTTCCGTGATAAGTATGAACATATCTTAGGAATAACATATAGAAATGTATCTTACCAACTATAGTAAAGGCACTGTATTTTTATACGTTGTTTTTCTACTCTATTCTCTCATCTTTGCGCTAGGGTGAGTCGGGGTCACGTGATTAATGTGCGGAGAGCGGCGTGACGCACGATGAACGCCGTGCGATCATCAACAAGTTGCAAATTAATATTGCCCAGATACGACCCCGCACTGTTTATGACACCCTAGTCTTAAAGTGTGTAGTGGTATTTTAAGGCTATGTAAATGAGGACTAAGCCTGTGTGGTATCGAATCTCATTTTGCTGCCTTGAGTCACAATCAATAAAGCCACTATAAAAGTAGTATGTATCAAAAATGCCACATTAAATACGCTTTTCTAAAACGTTTATGATATTAATAGGTTCACTTTACCTATGAAATTGGACATTTTTTAACCAGTATTTTCAGATTTAATTATCTGACGTGCATGCTTACACTTCACAACAAACCGTCCCAAAGCTGACATAAGTTACAGCTAGAAGCTCTCCGTCAGCACCGAACTCACCGGAGCCTGGCCCAACTGATTTCTAAATATAGACAACTTTTTTCAAAATATAGACAATTTTTAAGTGGAAAAAAGTTCGACACCCAAAAGGCAGTAAACGCTTTCGCTGAATTCATCGCCGGGAGCCCGGCAGACATCTACAGTAAAGGGATAAACAAACTGCCACCAAAAAGGGAAAATTGTATAGATTATCTGATTATTATTACTTTGATAAGCTTAAATAAGAAAAAAAAATATTTTATAGAACTTTTATATTTTAAATCATTAACAAATCTTCAATTTCATAGGTAAAAAACTAATATAAAAAGTAGTTATTCTTAATCTGAGAGTAACAAGCATTAGCCTGCAGACATCATTCATTTGGCGCTGATGGTTTAAATTGGATTAAATTCAACCTCAGTTTTTTTGAGGATCTAGCAAGGACCTTGGTCAGCTACTGATTGGAAATTGACTCTCTCTATGTGAGTCACGCTTAAAATTGTTTAATTATCAACAGTTTGAATAACAAAAGCAACTAATTAAACCATGACTAATATTACACAGGCTGCCTTTTTTATTCTAAATTTGATTTGCATACAAAATAAGCGTGATCGATGCGGTCTTTTACACCACAAAACACTTTAAGTGCCCAATTATAAATTATAATAAATTGAAAGTCGTTAGGGGGTTGATTCTTGAAGCTTGTAACTTGTTTATCGAAAAACTCTATGAATGGCTTGTTAGCGTTTTCCAGTTGGTCTCGAGAGTGCAGCTATGAGCAATATTCTTTGCGGCGAGGACTCGTTAAATTTCGTAGCGGAAAGGAAATAAATTGATGTCAATTCCAAACTATTACTGAACATTCTAAGTTTGCGAGGAAAGAGGTAGATTTAAGGTAGTACCTACTTTATTTGATATTATGTATTGGTATCATTTTAACAACTGCGAAGACAGAGGTAGATAAGGTACTTTATTTGATGTTTATATACCCCCACTCTCTCTATACTGTGGTAACATTCTTACAAACTTTTATTCAACTGTCATTAATGTTCAATTTTTGGTTTACAAAAAATCTGGCAAGCTGAATTGGACTAGTATTATTTCCCCATAACTATCATTACAACATAATCTTGTGTAAAAAAAGTCATAAGTACAAATTTACATTGGCTGAATTCAGGAAAAAACATCCTGAAAATTCTTAGTTATAAAAATATTATTATGCATAAACGTAATATTATCACAGTCTTATAGAAACCTAGTAGGTAATATTACACAGTTGTAAATATTAGAAATTATTAATTTAATAAAAAATATATACATATTCTGAGATAAAATTTGTATAGGTATTGCAAACCGCTTATACGAGTACGTCCTGCTAAGTCCACAGCCTTAGGTCATAATTTTAGACGGAGTCAAAGGGGAGCTTATGTAGTGTGAGGGTGCGAAAGCTTCAATTTAGCGTCTAATAAAGCACATTTCGTATAATGTTATTGCTGTATTTATGGAAGTGAAATTTTTCATGAATCATTAAAAAATCTTTTCAAGTTTACTGAATAGTGTGCAAATTGAACAGTCCTTAAAATTTCGAATCACCGTATGTTTTTGTAAACTATGCTCAGGCTCGTAACGATGATTTGACGTAAACGATGTTTTGACTTATAAAATATAGTTAAATATGCTAGAACTTCGGGTATTGAGAGCATTGTCAGCCACCCCTACTTCTTTTAGAAGAAATTTTATAAAAATAGTCTATAATTTTCTTAAGCATTGTGCTTAACCATTAAATCATAATTAAATCATAATTGATAACCTCACATACAATTACTTGCCAGCTCTCTCCCTTTTTAATATACTGCCTATTTATAAAAGAAAATACCAAATTATTGAATTACGGTTTGATTATTACGATGGAGATAGTACCTACCTATATCACAGGTATAAAGGTAAAAAAAAGGAAGTAATGTATAGGGAACTAGGTAGGTTATCTAAGTAGGTTGATCGAATATCATTGGAAGGTCAAAAGTTAAAATGAGTGTATACCCAAAGACATAAATCACAATAAAATCTTTTAAATTTATGAACTGCTAGGATTATGATAAATTATAAAGTTGTTTGAATTATGATAAAACCTACTAAAACACATGATATCGTTAAATTGATGTTACGTGACCAGTTATTATTTGATAGCACTGACATTAAAACAGTTCGACGAGTATGATTTGTAAGCGATAAAAAACTTCTGTGTATTAAAATTACGTTTGTTTCCATAAAAAATGATAAAATAATGTCCTGAACGTATATATATCAAAATAACGACAGCTAAGTCATTTCATATTTCAAAGAAATTCCGTTTCATGTTATCCATACGTAAAATCAGTATATATATACGAGTACATAATAGTTAAGTCAGTCCAAACTCGATGGGGTTATGTCGTTTAATTACCGAGTTCCTATAGCCACTTTTCAGCTACATGTCATAATAGTTTTACATTGTCATCCGATTTACACATGCATGCAAAAAAACGGTAACGGGGAAGTGGATTTAACTTGCAAGATTTGATTAGCGACAAACATCGGGACAGGTCAAACTAAATAATCTGTCTTTAATCTGGCTAAACCTTGTTTCATATTGACGGTGTAACCCGCAAATAATATCGTTCGTGTTGGACATGGCTTACGTCCCTTTCGAGAAATTACTGGAAAATATTTGCTCCGCATATGCCAATAACTGTAAGAAATGCAACTTAACATATTTACATCAATTCTTCACACTTATTATATAATAAATTTATTTGAAACGTCTTCCGTTGGATATAAAGTCCTGACGTAGCGTCACATCAATTTTCTTAAAAACATTCCGGAAATCGATTGGTATTTTGGTTTGGTATTTAGTCGGTCATCAAATAAGTTAAAACTAACTTGCACTGCAGGTGTCGCTGTCGACGCTAGTCGTGGGCGAGTGAGTCGTCGCCTTTAATAGGGTACCGTATGCATAAAACTAGCTGTAGGTGCTTTTTGTCATTATTTATATAACAATTAAATATATACCAATATTTAAAGAAAGATCATTGGGCTAAGTTGCATGAAAATATTTAATTATGTCATCACAATAATATACGTTTTTTTTAATCTTTGCCGCGCTTTTTAAAAGCTTTTATTTAACTTCACTCGTATGTATTAATTCATTCATGTAAGTATGTAATCAATATTTCACCTACTTCCACAGAAGCTATCGAGCTGAAATTTGGCACACATATTTGGTTCCGATGACAATGCATGAAAATAAAAAAAAGTTTTAAAAACCTTTTAAAAAAAAAAAATGTTTAACGGTATAATTATTTAAGCTCAAAATCTTTAAGCTACGCTAGCTAATAGCGTAGCTATTTTTTTTTTTCCACCTTCAAATTTATTTTATATTTTACCTTATCACTTCCGTTTCAAAATATATTGTATTAATATATTTATGGATATTTTTGCTAAATTATTGAACACTATTATAGAATTTGTACGGAACTCATGCTTAAGTATTATAAAGCTGTTATTGTTTTCATTTGTCCCTCACACCACCTGCCGGCGACCATTAGTGCCGGAACAGAATTCACGATCATCGACTCGAATAAATATAATTTTATTTTGATTGCCCCGTCTAATGTTTGTTTTATGGTTACTGCAATACGTACGAATTCACTGGATTGAATTTCAATCTAATTCAATCGTTATAAGGTATAGTATCACGATATTCTCAACTGATAATCCTTTGAAGTTACACTTTGTTGTGATTATTAAAACGATAGGCATTTATGTTGTACGGTTTCGGCAGGTGTATGACACACAAAAATTATACACAATAATGGGATGTTAAAAGAAATCAACAAAATTACTTGTTTACAATAACTGTAAATGATGAAGGTGATTAAATATAATAAAATTTACTATGGAACAGATTTAAACAAATTATTTACAATCCTAAAATTTACAAGGCGGCGTTGAATAAAGTTTTGTCCAATAGAATTTCTAGCAACAACAAATATTAATTAGTCCATGAAACTAATCACAGAATGATATTCTGTACGAAGTTAAGAATTTTCGTATCATTGATTTTGTAGGACTTACAAATTACCGTTAGGCGCGATTCCCACTAGAAGCGATGCTTTATTCGCTGCGACCCATAATATACGTCTCACTGCTGGGCACGGGTCTCCCCCACAGACACTGTTGCGGGAGGTCTAGAGCATACTCCACCACGCTGCTCCAATGCGGATGCTTTATTATAAACACGTAATTCACGTAGATATTTAAGATTATTAGAAGAAATATGGAATAGATTATTTCAAAGTGCTCACGTACCTCTGCCTAACTAATCAGTTGTACATATTACAAACCAATTTTTGACCTCTTTTGAAGCACATCAACTCCAATGAACCAAAAATCGCGACGAAGGTAAATTAAGATCACACAAATCGTGTGAATTTTCCAGCGTCAAAAAAAAATTATTACCACAGACTTATTACTATGTTATTACCGATGGCAGTGGTGAAGCAGGGTAATTCCTTATTCTGAATGCAAACAAAGGATCTCGTTCTAAAGAGTTTTTCTCCTCTAGGGAGTTAGTTTATGCTCCAGTTATTTCGTTATTTAATTTCGCAGTCAAACTTTTGTCTTATTGTGTTCGACTTCGGGAATCTCCATCTTGAATATTGCTATTACATCTTATTCCAGATATTTTTAATTTAGTCTTTTTTTAGAATGTTTCAGTCGAAATTCTGTCAATCATGATTTTTAGTAAGATTCTCTGCCCTACAGATTGAGACAGGTGACCGCTAGAGGAAAAATTTCTTGGACGCTACCGTGCTTCGAAGGGCACGTAAAGCCGGCGGTCCCGGTTGTTTTCATCGGTGGAAACAGCCGTTAAGCCTTGGAGACCTTCGGGAGGCTTAAGAACATTCGACACGAAGTTGGCCACTAACCTTTCCACCAATCCGCATTGGAGCAGCGTGGTGGAGTATGCTCTAGACCTCCCGCAGCAGTGTTTGTGGGGGAGACCCGTGCACCCCGGGGTCTACGTCAGCATCGGAGCACATCTAGAATGAATTTGTGACGTCTTGAATGAATCTTTAGTCTTGCTGTTGATGTTAGAAGAGGCAATGAAGAAAATTTAAGACCATAATATGAGCATTCTTGATCGAGACTTTGATATTTTATATGGTGTTAAAGTTATGGTTTGATTAAGATAACATAACATCACGCCATTCCCCTAAGGAGTAGGCACAGGTGTGCCCCACCCACTTTTCACTAGTTAGTATCTCCAATAGAAATCATACTGCCCACACCACCAAACCACATTGTTTTATATACATTATCAAGTAACGATGATACCACACAATCCTTATCAAGAAAGCAGATAAAGCCATATCAAAGTTCACCATAAACTATCGACTTAGCGATGTTTACGATATCCCATAAACCGATCGTGTAGTTTTAAGATCAGCATCAAGCTTCACAAATTGTATTTTATTGGGACATGAAACGTTTACGACAAGGGCTTATGACAAGAGGGCGTTAGGATACATTGTAGACGTCAGCGGTCAGTAAAAGATGTGAGTTTTATACCCGCCTTAACCAACTATCCTTCATTTTGGGGGACTTCCAAATTTAGGAGATAATTTTTATCTGAGTTGGCTTTATAAATAAACTCGCGAAGCGCTTGTGGTTGTAAGGCTCGAGTCACTTAAAATTTGAGCAAAATTGCTAGTGCGTTTCTATGCTTTACATTGCAAGTTATTTGTGCACAGCAGTGGGACGTCTATGGGTCGCAGCGATAAGCATTTGTTATTGTGAGATAGTTAGTCGTTAAGGCATGTCAGAGGCCTTCGGGTGATTCAAAACTTTTGACACTCAGGTTGATCATTAGGGGTCTCCACCAATTTGTATTGGAGCAGCGTGGTCGAGAACGCCTCAATCCTTCACTGTAGCGTACATCGTACATTTATGGATATAGTTGAAACTGGAGGCAGTTTCCTCGTTATCTTCATAATTACATTAGGTGATGTTTCCTTAAAATGCAATTTACTTAACTTGATAACCGGTAGCATGGAAATTAACACCTTTTGGTCTACTTTGCCACAACTCTCCAGCAAGGCATATGATGGTGTATACTTTTCATGGTTATTGGTGGTGCGTTTTTTGGTGTTTAATAACACGCTTTTATTAACTTGGTATGTATGTATGTAACGGTATTTTAACGTGATTTTCACCCACCTAGAAACGTTGGATTAATTTGAATCTTTGCACACCTATCAGGGACCGATGACAATGCAATAATTAAAATAAAGAAAATTCTACATTTTAGTTAGTTTGTCTATAGATGCGTGTTTTTTTTTTAAACGATGTTGTTTCTATTTTATGTGCGTGCATTCTTATATAGTTCATAAAAGTATACATACGCCTTGCTCGCGGGTTGTTACAAAGTAGATTGAGACTAACTTTATAACAATGGATTTCAATAAAATAACGCCTCCTATATTTAAGCTTTTAAATGACTTGTCATAGTTTTAGTGTCCAGAAATTACTAGCTGTCTCCTGCAGTTTCACATGGGTATGTGAAACTGCAGGAAACAGCTAGTACACCATAAAACAATACAACAAAAGTAATAGTGGCACTCATAGAAATAATAAATCTTAAATAACTCTTAATCAAAAACATTACCATCGCAGAACAAAATCCATCTTTGCGACGGGATCGCTAAATTATACACTCGAGGTTCGAGTCCACCATTAGGCTATGAGCAGACGGAACATTTATTTTGACGATCTGGGTGATGATTTTGGGCAATTTTGTATGCACACAAAGTGCAAACGGTATTCATTTATTTCAGTAAGTACTGAATGTTGAGATTAGCGCGCTTTATTATATATAATCATAAATATTAGTAACTATTGCACTTGTCTCATTTACCCAGTTTTTTATAATTTTTTTTGGAAAAACAAGTGATTCCGGATCGATTTACATATTAGTACAATACACAGTAAGTAATAAGCACATACAGATTTGAGACTTTTCCTTCTTTCTCGTAGTTTGTTTTAAATGGTTGACATAAAAAAAATTCTTTAGAAACTATTATAGAGATATTTTTTTCTATGATAACTTAATAGCTACTTAATAATAATATTACAAAATCTAATTGCCTGCGCGCGTCATGTCCTCCTCCCAATCGCGCTTACTCGCTCCGTGTGTAAGCCACCTTACGCAGAATCGTACGCTAATGCATCTCATTCTCTATTTCTCAAATTATAGGCCGCAGCTGTAATCTCGCGAAATGAGCTAATGATCACAACGAGTGTGTCGTGGTCGGGGGCCACTAGTCAGTTGTTAGTGACGTCAGCTGACATTTGTTTTGTGGGAGAAAGTGTGGGTGCCCTTCACTCGTATTGACAAGTACATTTACAAATTACGAGACACTATAACTGTCTCTTTTAGTCTTTTTAAGTCCACTGCTGTTGAAATTCATACTTGGAATCATAATAATATTAGCTACAATAGATCTTTTAGGTCGCAGTGCAGCAGTGCAAGTACCTACAAGCTACTCTGTAGTTAGACAGGATGTCTATTCTATTTTAATCATTATATTTATGACAAGTAAAATTATGTTTTAACTAGTGGATGCCCGCAGCTTCGCCCGTGTGAAGTTTGACATATGAGTTGTTTCGTTTACACCTAGTCACCGTCCTCTGCTTTCCGAATGATGCCATTTGGACTTCATTCGTATGGAAACCACTGGGTTAAGTATCTACCTATCCCATATCATTGTTCATCCCACTGCAAACATTTGTTGCAAATATGAAGAATTTCTATTAAAATGTATGAAATATCGTTTAAAAGTAGACTATCTCTCCAAGCCGTAAATCATTTAAGCAAAAAATTACATCGCTTGAATGAAATGAAATCATCTTTCAGTTGAAAAGGAGAAGAAGAACAAACCAACAAACATAATTATACTATATCCATTTACACATTATGCACCATTTATACATTAGTAAGGATTCTAGCAGTGTCTGTGAGGGAGACCCGTGCCCAGCAGTGGGACGTCTATGGGTCACAGCGAAGCGAAGGATTCTAGACAAAAAATTGCTTCAGTTCTATTTTGTATTACGCACTGATTTAAAGTTAGTACATTTCATAATTGATATAAAAATTGTATCAATGATTTTCATACCACCTTTATTAAAATTTGAGTAATATCGACCTGTCTCCTTCCCCACGTAATAAGGGCTTTACAAACACCTTCATAGACTAGTGATTGCTTGTACCTAGTAGTTTCTCTATAATGAGCCTGAACTAGATCAGAGCCCGGCAAGTACAACGACACCTGCACAACTACACGACGAGGCCAAGAGCGGATATTATCGACATGCAATAATATTATACTGGCATTATGTTTGAACTGACCCGAGTCCCTTTACTCTGCGTGATTGAAAATTAAACCAACGAACTACAGTTGCTAATTGAATAATAATGTTAGTTATTTTGAATAGCTTTTTTAAATTGCCTAACATTATTTGTAATTTATATCATTGCTTTGCTGTAAGTTTTTCGTTGTTAAATAATAATTACGTTAGTTCCCGTAACTGAAATAAAAGTTTATAAATGCGGTCTTATTTATTAACTCCTTAATAATTAGCTTAAAAGTAAACGACAATTCCTTGGTTCGATTCCCGGGTCCATCAAAGTATTATCGGGTTTATCTAACTAACGAAATTCCCGGTAGTAGCTCGGAGTGGAGTATGTCATTAGGCTCACCACCTATTACATGCGACCTTAACATGACTGGTGAAAATTGTTTGTACTACACACCTCTGGCTATACCTTCGGTGAAATACAGGCGTGATGTTATGTAAAAATTAGGAAATACTAGCTTTTGCCCGCGGCTCCGCCCGCGTGGTCAAAGGGAATTAACAATGAGTTGTTTATAATACATGACATATTTGTGGTGGATGAATAGTGACAGTTCCACGATTAAAAGATACTAACTACTTAACCACTATACTAACTACTTCTAA
>DWTT01001222.1:0-12260 GCA_018250895.1 Carterocephalus mandan
ACGCTTGTAAACATTGGCCAGTTTTTTTTTGAAGCGCTGAAGCGTGATGCGCTATCTATAGAGTAAATAATCAAAGTTCCCAGCATATGTCGCTCACCTTTAGGCGCCATTGTGAAAACACCAAAGTTATGATTATAATTTATTTATAATTGATAAAAGTAACATAGGCACATTTATAAACGTAAAAGCGGTCGCATAACTCAAATTAAGGTGAGATCGCCCAATAATCTACTCCACTGGCATTATGTTATTATTATATATTATTATATTTAAATATGATATTTTAAATCATCTTGTATTTTGCAACCAAATTCAAATTAAAACCGATCCGATGAAAAAATTATCCGCAGGTGGGATTTGAACCCGCGACCCTCCCGTCGGTACTGGGAGCGCTCTAACCAACTGAGCCACTGCGATCGAATCAACCAACATCGAATCCCACCTGCGCAGAAGTTTTTCAAGGTTTTAATTTGAATTTGATTGCAAAATACAAGATCTCTTAAAATATCATATTTAAATATAAATTTAAATTTGATTGCAAGACACAAGTTATTGTCAAATATATTTAAATGAGTTTGTATGCATTGTGTTACAAAGACTTGTTTGCTATTCTGCAATGAAAGGCTTGACTTTTTTGGGGACTGGATAGTACTGATGTTACGTTAAGTCGAATGCATTGAAAAATTCGATGTTCCAAAATTCGAATTCGAATTATGTTTTTCTTCCGGAGAATACGCTTACCAGTATGGCACTGGTAATAGGCAAAACATGTTGATATTGCACCTAACCCGATATGTCACACTATCCGGTCAAACCGAGCCCTCTAAATATGGGTTTTCCTCTGGTTGGAATAGCACCATCAGGTGTTTGACGGGAGGTTGACGCACAGTGAGGCCTTTTTTGGGTTTGGCAACATTCCGACATTTCATACTGATTAAGAAGATGAATTATCACTCGTGTCTTGATTATTAATTTACGCATCTGGCGACGAATCAGAAAATCCAGATAAGTAGGTATATTTAATATTGTCGTTAAAAAAGTAAAATATTCCACTTCATATAAAAATTTCGGTTATGATGAAGTCACTCAATACCTATTTAGGTATTTGCTCGTTCATTCATTCAAAAGACCAAAAGCTGAGGTATTTAGGTATGCTCAGCAAGATTAAGTTTGAGCATTACCTATGATATTACATAGTCTGTTAAGCTTAAGTTCATAAGGGTAATTTTCAAGAGCGTACTGATTATAATATAATAAATGTATTTTATAATATAGATAGATAAATACTTTTTCTAAACAATCTAACAATGGTGATCATTTCCCGCTGCAAGAACGTTCACCATAGTATAATTGATGCCTTGCTTTCGAGAGCACGCTAAATGACAAAAAGCGTTGTTAGGAAATAGACTCGCTATTAAGATCTCACTTTTCTTTTTTACTTTTCTTTTATTTATATTAGCCAGTAGAATGTCTAAGCTTGTTTGTATTAATTTAAGTAGTGTCATAGTATCGCCAGAAATTTATGAATTAGAATGAACGAGCAATATCATGGGTTCTTTATGGTTTAATGTTATAGGTACAAGATGTCATATAAATAAATAAATTTACTAAGAAAATTTAAATTTAAAGTAGAACAATGAACCTAAAACTAAAAAACCTTAAAAAAATCACTAAAATAAATTATTATAAATTAAAAGGAGTCCCTTTAGGCAAATATATAAATTATATTAAATATAGTTTACATTACATTACTCCTTTTGCACTTTGCAGGTTGGCGGAAAAGTTCGAATTTTTAAATTTTTTATGATGTTAGCTGGTTTTTGTATGTTGACCATTAGGTAAATAAAAAATAATTAAAATCCTTTTAATTAAGATTTGTATTTATTTATTTACACCTCTAAAGAGATATACAATGGGCGTACTGAATGCCTTAATGGCATTTTCTATCAGTCAAACCCTGGTTCGGTGGGGAATAGTAGTAGGTGAAAAAATTTTTTTTAGATTCAACCATTTAAAAAAAATTGAAAATCTAAAAATGGAAACTCACCCTGCCTATGTTGCACGTCGACGTCTATAGGTGCCGAATTTCCAGGGACGTAGTATCCATTCTGTAGTGCCGCTTGTCTGGCCTCTTCACTTGGGAATACAAAATCCAATTCAGCCCATTGCCTCACCACCCGTAGACTGCTCTTGGCATTGAAACCTGGCCAACAGCACGCCAGGCAGTACGACAGCAGGAAAAACCTTTCGACGCCATACGCCATTTCTGCTTTGAACACGTCTAATAGATGTGGATCTGGAAAATCATAATTTACATTTATTCATATAATAGAGTACATCAGTACCTACATCTTCTTTATTCAGCGCTATCGCGATGCTATTTATCGATATCATGTTAATCGTTAATCACGACCTTTGTGTATTTTCTGTGACCCGAGAAGTTTTAACAGTTGACTAAATGAAACTCATTGTAATGTGATCAGGATTTGATGTAATAAGTTAACTGTCAGTTATTCAGAAATTATAATAAAGCTAAACACTTGAAAATATTTATTCATTAGTTACAATAGGCCCTTTACCAAACCGATTGGCTTTTAATGTTCCATCCCACTGTCTTGCTTCATCTATACCTCATAGGATTGATATGCAATAAAGTAACAGTTCAACCATAGTATAAAGAGTCTTCGCTCCGCTCTACCTCAACCCTCTTTCCTTTGAAAAGTGTACACTGAAACAAGTGAACACTACTACACACAAAAAGTGAACACTACTACTGAGTAAACACGAAATTTAATTACATATTTTAATTTTACTTGTACGTCAAGTCTAGTTTACCTATGTAAAATGGTAAATGTCAGCGTGTCTTTGTGTTATTAGATGAGTGGATTGAGTACTTACTGAGTACGTACTGCTAATATACTAATACAGTAGGTACCGTGCAAGCTAGGTATGAAGAATTTGTTGGTCTCAAACGTCAACGGCCATTCGGCCTTGCGCAAGTAGGCACCGGTACCAGTAGCTCCCGCAGGAGATCCCGCCTTCCAACATATGCGGTATGAGATAGATAGATGCATATACGGCCGAGGTGGTTTTACTGAGTAAGAATCTTACAAACCCTGGCTTCTACCCCGGAGGCTGCGGATCTTCCAATGATTTACCCTTCGTAAAAATATGGTGACTATTCACCTTTCTTAGCCTTATCAATACTATTCCACACTAATACATTAAAAATACAATAATCATGTTGGATAATATTAATACGAATAAAACTCGTACTCACATTACTATTTAAATGTACAACACACTTATTTGCAAACACTGTATCGCAGTGTTGAGTGATAATCGGCTTAACTTAATAAATGAACCATAAAAAATGAAAATTAACCTGAAGGCTTCCGGCTGAAGCGATAGTCTTCGATTTGTAATTGTTTCTTATATTACTTCCATATCCAAATAATTCCAAAAGTAGGCAAGTATGAAGTATACATAAGAAACATCAGAACACACAGGGTCATGGGATCATTAACGTATCGTAAATATGTAAATATTGAAGATTACCATATTGATTGAGCAGCGACCTGCACAGCCTGTTTGGTGGTTGGTAAGATGACTTCATCTTGATTTACTGGCCAAATTGTCCAGTCTTTTGTTGAAAAAATTTTATTCACACTATCGCGAAACACTATTATTTATATATTAGGTAGTGAATAGAGGTCCATTTCACACTTATCACATTATGGCACTGGTTAAAGTTCATATAACTAAATCTATTTATATACTCGTATACTGCAACTGCACATAGATAATACTAATGACATTTTACTATAGATACGGAAGTGCCCGCATGCATGCCCTAATGTTTCATATTATACATTCACTGCAATTATTTCCACTCACTCACAATTTGGACATGTTTTACTTTTAAGTAAAAAAATAGATCTATTTAATACTTCGCTATCTATAACACTACCTAGAGTATAGTAATAGTTTTACTGCCGAGATAGAATTGAATTAAATAGAAATGAAATCTTACATATAATGCACTTCCTATTTCATTTTACGTGTTTTATGCCAGGAATATTATAAATACACAAGAAAACTTTGCAAAGATAACGTTTAAAAATTAATAACAACACTTTTTACAGAAACACTAATTGAAAAACTTAAAATGCAGGATTTGCGTCCAACCTGATAGAATTCCATTTAAATAATGAAATAAACTCTCGCCAATTCAATCTACCGTTTAGTAACGGTCTCTAAATTTTTTTGTATTTTGTATGTAAACATTGACTATGTGAATCACAACGGTGGTAAACAATTTATATTTCATAACTAGTTAGATTCTAACATTTTAGTGAAATCCTATCGTATTATGTACCTATCGTACATAAAGTAACCAACTAATCTAATACGAGTAATCTGACAAAAGTCCTCAAAATAGGAAGTCTTGTAAGAACCTAATAAAAGTGTGGGTAATTAATAACCATGTTCGTGATAGATATAGTGTTCATGATATTGCTTTATAAGTAAAGAAATAAAACATTCAATTTATAAGTGGGAAAAAGCTGGCGGAATAATTACTAAAATGAAATCAGTAATTTTTTGCCGCTACTTTTCATTAATGTTTTGCATAAATAAAAACGATTATTAAGTTCGATTATTCACGATCAGGACGCGACGCTACCACTGAGTAGAGAAAAATTTGACGACACCGAGAATAATACTGGAGTTATAGGTAAGTTATTTATTTATTTATTTATACAACTTTATTGACACCTCTTAAGAGATGTAACATGGGCGGACCTAATGCCTTATGGTATTTTCTACCAGTCATACCCTAGATGAGTGGATACTTTTTAATTAATATACTAATTATAAGTTTGATCATGAAAAAGTACCATAAAATATATATTTTTAGTTATATTACGAAAAATATATGTATAATAGCTTTAAAATTTTATCAAGTGGACACTATAAAAATGTACTTTGGCTATTGCACTATTTAGCGGTTACTAGTCTTCGGTTACAGCTACATAGAATAACCGTATTTTTGTGAGTAAATTAAAAAAATCCGGATAACATCATCCGACTTAGAACTTTTATAATAATATTAAATTAATCCAATTTTAGAAAATAAGTATTTAAACAATATTGTCAAGCACATAAAACACAAACACTCAATCCAAAAATACGTATGGAATGTTGAAAGCTTATGATTTCGGATGATTTTATGCTGCCTCTTATCTTCGATCATTACAAGTTGCTCGAACTGCAAAAATCATAGTATTGTCGAAATAGCGATACATAAATCGATAGTGCAAACTTTTGCAATAATTGGTAAAGATAGATTCGTCTGTATCTTCCCGAATATCATTGTTAAGGAATTAATGGTTTACCCTTGACTCTGTTTGTTGATTTGATTTATCTTTTTACACTTTTTATATCTAATCATACTTGTCACGCCTTAACAAATAAAAATATTTTGCACACCTTCTTATCAATGCGCCATTTTAATAAATACGATATGACGTCAATTTTGATATATGATGATAAAGTTTCATTAAAAATAGAAGTTTAATAGGTATGTTAAAACTAATATAGGTGCTTGGAGTTTGGTTACTTTTTGTAACGTTATTATGAAATTATAGATACCATACTAATTAGTTAAAAAATACAAATTTTACGAATATCACTAGAAATAGGTACTAGGATAGCAGACTATTGCTGGAAGCACATTGCAGTTACAAGAAATCAGATCACCGTTATAATAAAACTGAAAGTCAGAATCTTGGATAGCCCTGTTATAAACTTGTATAGGAGGAAAATCTTCAGTTATCCCATTGCCCAACAAAGCCTAGAGCTGGCTATTGGTTCTATTTAATTAGCGGACTATGTCGTGACTGCGCGATAATACCCGCCTTTTTATGGACGATTACAAAACAGTAGGATGCCATCTCGTTCTATTAAGTAAACAATTAATAGGATATAAGTAGAAACGACATTGAATTGTATAAGAAAATCATTCTGTGAAGCCAATGGCCGCGGCAAAGAGATTTCTGTTTCTATGGTGACTTATTACAGGTCATCAAACTGAAATCGATGGATTCCGGTTATCTTTATCACATTTGATTGACTGCTAAGTGAAACCGCCCAAAGAATAGAGGTACAGAGAAGTCAGTCCCAACCCAACTAGCAGATCAGGCGTAGTAAATAACTAATTAACCCATTCCGCGTCTTGGATTGAATTCAAATGGTCTTTTTTATTTATTCTTATTTCTGATGACCACATCGCCATTTTACGCGTTTCGCGGTTATTACTTGTTATTCCTTTGTTGCGGTTAACTGACACCCCGGCGATTTAACGCTCCGCGCTTCGATTTTATTGCAAAGATCCTATTCCAGTGAATTAATTTGAGGTATCTCAAATACATTATCATATACAGTCTCATTTAAATAGGATTAAACTGAATATGAATTATTGACACTGATAAGGACTTATACTTTATTTGTTTATTAGCTACGAAAAAACCTATTAGGTATATCTGTCTTAAAGAATAAATATCTATAGTAAAATAAATCCAAGTATGAATAGATTTCGCAATCTACACTTTACCTATCCATAGCTTTATAGTTTTTATTTTTTAGTTTATGTATAAGTGTAAGATGTTATATTGGAGTAATAGTTAATGAAATGGAATATTCTGAGGCCACTGGTGATGATTTGTGCAGAGAATGACAGTGAAAACGCCGATGACGATTGATGGATTTGGTGGTGGTGGTAATGATACGAGTATCTACTGGTGATTATTATACCTACCCATGACCTACGACAATTTTCATCATCAACACCATATGTATTACCAACTGTATCATCACCACTAATAACAACTAACACCATATCACCATCAGCTTCAGCATATTGAAATCGGTCTTTCTGCATTTAAACGAGCTCCACGTGACCTTGCATGGCGTCATAGGTAGTAGTCGAAATTATATATGTCTAATAGAAAAATTGACCTAAATCTTTATTATGACCGAGAATAACACATTCGATCCTGTAAGCATTTTGAAAATTTCATTCTAAAATTGAAGAAATCTACTATTTGAAGAATTCATTGAAGAATCTCAAGTCTACTAGTGACATTATCTCTACAGCGCGAGAATCGGGTCCCAGGTCATTTAACTCTGTTCGCATCATGTAGTGAATTCCATTTATATTTGTTTATTTACAACGTCACTAAATCGTAAAGGCAAGTGACGTAGTGACCTTCATAACTCTAATTACACCATAGTTACTCGAATCAAGATGTTCATCCGTAATTTACCTCACAGGTAATCGTAATAACCTGGTGAAGGGTTCTTCCTTCCTTTTCTTATTTATAGTGACATGAGTGATGAGACTTTTCGTTACTTTTAAAAATAAACTGAGTTCTGGTTAACGTGAAGACTAATATGAAGAAGAGTAAGAAATACATAAACATTATTTTATGTCGATGGGTTTAGCATAACATATACAATGTTGAGCAAAAAGTTGTTAGAATATCTACTGGGTTTCATCCATACTTCCATACTTAATATTATAAATGCAATGGTAACTCTGTCTGTCTGTCTGTCTCGCTTTCACGCCAAAAATACTGAACCAATTTAAATGAAATTACACAATAGTACACAGATAGTCTAGAGCCTGAGATAGGACATAGGCTAGTTTTTAATTGGTAAAAAGTGTTGTAAATGGTTGAAAAGTGGAATGAAAAGTGGGATGAAAAGTTGTATGAAAGTATTGTCATTTTTAAAACTAGAAGCATAAAATTTATATTTTAAGCAGTTGATTTGATATAAATAAATATGGCATTCAAAGTTTGTATAAATGTTACCCTTAAGGGTGTAAAATAAACAAAGGAGATAACATATTTACGAATTAATTACAAATTTGTGGAGCTGAAGTTAACGCGTTAAGAAGAATCTATTATTATGTATAATTCCACGCGAGCGAAGCTGCGGGGCGTCCACTAGTAATAAATAAGAAAAAGATGGTAATGGGAATGGTAGTGGGAAAAAGTTTGTTTCAAATCAAGACCTGCCGATCTACTTACCTACTTCTGTCAACTTAATAGGTAGGTACTAGGTATTAATGGTTGATAACAGTCGATATATAGAATAACATCTGATTCTAGTTACCTAAAACCAGCACGAAATAAACAAAAACCACGACTGGGATTTGAATCCCAGTCGCGGTTTTTGTACACGGGACTCGTAATTCAGCAGTCAAGTTATTCATCGCTGCGCTATGGAGAAGTTAATAAATTAATTAATTAAGCGGGTCTCCCCGTGTGTGTAACGGTAAATTAAATAACTCAGCGAAAAAATAGTGAAATGAATTAGATTGTAGTTTGTCCTCGCATACGTTCAAGATAACAAAAAAGTATAAGTAGATCACAATTTATTTTAGGCCAATAGCAATAAAGTACCTATATAAGATAGGTTTTGTTGCTATTGTTAAATCATTATCAAGATGTCGTGAGACGAGTAGGCAACATCTCATAGGTTCAAACCACCTACAAAATATTATTTATGAAATTTAGGTGATTTGTTGTTAGTTAAAAAAAAAATGTTAGTTAAAATAATATCAACTTATTATCTATATTATTAAAATGATAAAGAACTGAATCGATCGGTAGTCAACGACCGCTGACAAAAATCTAGTAAAGCGAATTTAAAAGCAGTGAAGATCGATATCTCTATAGATTCCACTTCCATTTATTTTGTAAAATTGACCATGAAGAGCCGGGTACAGGTATGTAAATTCCAAATATGTATAACAAAATATTTACTAGGTATGTAGAGATTGTAGTTAAAAATTGTTTGTTTGCTGGCAAAAATAAGTAACTTTGTATCCATCATTTGGAAACAATGTACCTACTTAACTATAATATTGTACAATATGAGAAATATCTTGTATTTTGAATTTCTCATTGTATTAAGTAACTAATCATTGTAATAACTACAAAAATATGGTTACTTGATTTTTAAAGACTTGAGGTTAATTTACCTTTAATAAGTGAGTTAGAGTAGGCCTACGTCACAGGACAACCTGACCTGGTGACTGGTTAAATATCTTACATATTAGCAGATATAAGTTAAAAATTATAAGTACCTTTAATTTAGTATTTTAAGGTCAGCGAATAAAGGCTTTTTTATTTAATTTATAAGTAAGTATTTTATATGCTAAATGAACGTTACATCGATACTAAACGACTGAGAGGAAATATGGAACTTCTTTTCTTTTAAGAATACCTAATTTTCTTTTAAGAATCACCATGAAACTAGACGATGTGGCATTGTTCTAAAACTCAAATTACATTGTATTTGTTAGAAAGTTTACAATGTTTGATATTGAAAACGTAAGTCTTGCCCCGGACGGGCGGGAAGGCTAACTTTTTTATCAGTCACATTTTAATATCTCCCTTATACACAAATTTATAAATACATAACTTATCACGCGCATTATCGCTTATCTCCTCACTATAGGTCTGATTGAGATACCAAGTTAATCTTAAATTAAATAATTAATTTTTTCTTGATGATGATGAACGAAAGTTACTTCAAATCTATGTTTGAGATAATTAAATTACTAATTAAATTTAGGATACTTTATATCAATTTTGAGTTTACGTCAATACGGTTACGATTCAAAAGATTCATAATTTATTAAAAAGTATACTTAAATATAAAAGGATTACATATTTACATTTTATAACCACAGGATAAAATTTGATGTTATTAGGAGTATGACATCTTCTCAATTTGCTGTTCAGAAACTGGTTATTCCGTTCAAATTTTCGATGTTAAAAATAATGTTAATAAATCTACTGTAATATAAATGTTAATTAACTGTGAAGTTAAAACAATTGTTAACAATCTACTGAATAGCCAAGTTTTTTGGTACATTTTTATCGTGTTCCGTTTTAAATGGTTTTACAATTTACATAAGTATCTACTTTCAAAATTACTGACTGAATCGCTAAAAATAACTAGTGTTAAGAATTTGGCCTCATCTTATACACATTTAACTTCCTTTTACCACTGTATTCAAATTATAATGTGTAAATTTTGATAATAAGTTGTTTTTCCGCCAAAAATAAGCACGCGAATCCGACTCGCAGATTAATAAATTTTTATAAAGTAAATTAAAAGCTTTTATTTAACTTCACTCGTATGTATCTATGTATGTATGTATGTATGTCCTGGAATCTTGCAATCAATATTTCACCCACTTCCATTGAAGCTATCGAGCTGAAATTTGGCACACGTATTTGGTTCTGGTGACAATGCACGAAAATAAAAAAAGGTATAAAAATCTTTTTTTTTTTTTAAATTTTTTTTTCAATTACTTACTTAATATTATTGACTGAAATTTTAATAATTCGCAGCAAGCTCAAAGTCATTTTATTTCCCGCCAAATGTCCCCGGCGCGTCGCGGCTTGTCGCACTTTTTTTAAATCTTCTGTCACATTTATTTTGAACTGAGTTCATACTTATCTGCATAAAGCTAATCTATATTGTAATATATAGATAAGCGTGGGAATTATTTTTATTGATACATATTATTATCAATATCAAATCAGTCAAGTAACGAAAGTCAACAAGTTTTATTTACTAAAATTAGTTTTAATTCCACTTGCGTTTCATGAATCATCCATTTATTTATTCATTTATTCATATTAAATACCTATCCATCTAGTTTTTTTTTTTAATATTCTCAATATAATATTATACTAATTGGCGACCCGAAACCGAAGATCGGTCTCATTATCATGGACTTATGTGGATTTACTTAATATTATGTCAGCGAACAGCGACAGAAACAATACAGAATACAAAAATATATATAAATAATACCTAAATATAATCGTGTCAGGCAAATTATACATATTTTTTTTTACTTTAAATTATATCTCCGAATATTGTATGAATAAAATTTAAGCGATTTATATTAAGCGTACCTAAGTATTAAAAAAAATCATGTCTAAGTAAGCTTCACTTGAATTTCGTAATTTTTACTTTATAAGTGGTTTTAAGGTAAAAATTACGAAAGCTTTTACTGTACTTACTTTGTAATAATAATTGTAACAAAGTTATAACTGGTAGATTGTATATAAATCCTACCTTGTCAGATTTCGCCAAAATCTTTGCCAGATCCTTTATAATTTTGTATTTTAAATCACTTATGAGAAAACTTTTAAAACTATGTCGTCTTCGCTATACAGACGAGCGAGCACTGTTGCGAAACTCGTCCAAATAAATAATGCCTTCATGTTTTCTGATATTTATGCCGCCGGAAGATCCTCAACACTATTTACCTTAACTGCTTAATAAAATGTTTTACAAATGCATGTATCCATGGTAGGAAGAAATCATAAGGGTAAATTTATGAAGAAAAATAATAATGATGTAAATAACGAATAATAGTTTTTTATAAGGATACATTAACGCTAAAATGACCTACCTTACCTACCTTAACAATAATCCAAATCTTTTCAAATATTAAATTAAGACCACAACCAATTAATTCATTTAATACTGGATGACATACACGGTAAATGTCTGCTTTCGAGCATTCTTGATGCAAAAATTAGGTACCTATATGAGAAAGGAAAAGCCGCAATCTAGTGAACCCGCACGAGATAATTGACGAGCTGTACGTACGAGTAAATTGTTCGTTGTTACAAATTTTGTTGGACAACAACGAACTATATTTCTTTCGGTCTAATATGTACATGCCTTATACCAAAGTAGATGACATAGATAGACATGGCTGATTTAACAATTGACAATGGCCGGACACAAGCATTGGATGTATTTAATGGGAAGTTCGTTACTACTAAAATATACAAGTTGTTTCAAAACTGGTTAGGAATAGGTACTTAATTTTACTGCTATTATGTTAGTTACGCAACTATCGATAAGAAAGGATCTATGATTAAACAATGTATTTAATATATTTGTAATTTTAAATTAGGTATTGAATTATCTTTGCTTGTTATGTACATATAGTTCATTTATTTCAATTTGTGCATGTAGGAAGATCGAAGTCGAAAGTTTTGCTTAGTAAATAATGCAAATTATTATTGTTGATTACTAATTCCAAATAAAGGTAAGCTATACCATGCTGCAAACACTATTTACTACATATTATGATAATTTTGTTTTATTTAAATACAAAAATATGAATTACATATATATAAACATTATATAAAAAT
>DWTT01001223.1:0-12258 GCA_018250895.1 Carterocephalus mandan
TTCACAAAGTGGAAACTCAACGCGAGCATTACTCTATGGAATCTTGCGTTCCACATTCAAATGTGAATCAAGGCAAGAAAAACGGCGGTCCCGGGAGTCAGTACTGACCGACCACCAACGCGCGATTAAGGAACTTCGTTCCAGAAGTAAAAAGTACTCGTTTGATTAAAATAAATTAATAGTATAATAAGCGTCAGAAAATAAACGTCACATCCGTCAGAATCAAAAATCTGAGTTACTCCCTAGTCGCGCCTAAAGAAGTTTTACTTCAAAAATAAGTTCACCTTTAAGAAACCTGCAGGGAATTGGGACAAATCGAGATGGACCTTTTAAAAAAACCTACATTCATATATGCTTCATGCAAGCTCCTCTACATAGCAACTCAAGAATTGTGTTGGGGTTGGGGTTGCCTAGGTGATAAACTTGTACGAGTATTTTTGAATACCTAGAACCATTGATATATATGTTACCATAGAACCCTACAAGATTTAGGTTGGGGTTGCCTTGGTGATAAATTTGTATCTAAACAATGAAAATAGTTTATTTTATCAATGCGCAATGCCAATGATGTCCTGCAAGTGTCAAGCTCAGCTTGCGAGTGAAAATACAAGTTAAAATCTTAGCAATAATATAACTTCTTAGTTTCTTAGTCGTGGATAAATTAGGATAATAATTAATTAAAATACTAAAATTTAATTATTTACGTAATAGTAAGTGAACGTACATAACAGTGTTGAGTGCGTATAATTTGTTATTTCCAAGTAACCATGCAATTAAAGAAATTAAAAATAGTTATGGTTGGACCATCAGAAGTAAGTAGTTCATCATTTAATTAGACTAGGTACTTAATTACGAGTAAAATTAGTATAAATTAATATTACATACAGAAGTACCAACTCGTGGTATCGCAACAATTTTGCAGCATGCTACATTGCTATGAAAGTTTAAGCGTAGCGAGGTACCTACCTATCATCGATATGTGGTACAGTACCTAAGTTAAGTCTTTGGTAGGTACTTCTTGGATGAGCTTGATAAGCCGTGCTGTTTTACTGCCTGCGTTGCTCTTTTCACCAAATGTGAACAGAAACAGATGGAATGATCGAGAAGTTAATTAGTTATCTACCATTGAAGTGTAGATACCTCCAGGATCCCAGACTCGCTCGTTCCATCGACCGACGACCATCGACCCAGGCAGACCCAAATCAACCCACACTTTTTTTTTAGATGATGTTATGTAGCTAATTTATATACCTACTAACATAATCTCGATGACAACAAATTATAGATATATAACCTAATATAGATATATTTGCAAAATGTCAAATAAATAAATCAATATGACTTCCGAGATTTTCAAGGTATTGTTGATCGAAGTACCTATTACAAGCACTGATTACAAGCCTCTCAAAAACTCTCTCTCAATCTCTAGTCAATAATCAGAGCGCATGCAAAATAGGAATAAGTGGTGATTGGACATAATCGAATCAAAGTAAATAATCTGATTCACCTAATCCATCTTCATATACCTAAAAAGAACTAAAATTTATTTTCATTCGATGGGTAAAGGTAAACCTGTATTTCCAGTTCTTATCAGCTAGCCTATTTATTTCCCCTTTTTTTATTTTGTTCGCACTTGGTCGGATTCGCAAGTTCGGGTTCTTATTACGTCGGAGCACGTATAGAAGACGTACCTATAGTTAAGAAAAAAAAACTTTTTTTCAGTAAACAAGAAATTACCTTTAAGAAAAAAACAGGTTTTCACCTCACCTGCCTCAGGTATTAAAAGGGTGCTACATGCAGTTCATGCGTCTATTTTAACTATAAACGCAAGTTTGTTAGGACGTATCCATGAATGTTTGTTAGTTAGAAATCTACTGAACCGATTTATCCAATATTTGATTTGATTTCCGTTAGTACTAGGACTATAGCAAAGACTGTTAGTGTAAGTTAGTTGCGTTCAGTTAGTATTTGTTAAATTTGTTTTAGTTTGGTTAAAATATGCCATGCTGCCTTTGCTTTCTAATTATGTTATTTACTGTACTGGATCCGACGAAATGATAAATTATTCTGACGTTTTGCGAATCCAACCAAGTGCATACAAATGCCACTTTTAGACACTTCCATTCAAGGTAGCTAAAATGAAACTATGCATGATTTCAGAGTGGAAAAACAGTAATAGCCAATTTTATATCTGAATGCATTCATGTTGAAGAATCAGGTCCGTTGAAACCTACGCAAGGTGTAAGAATTGTGGAATTTGAACTTTCAAACTTGAATATAGATGGAAAAACTAGTAAAATTGACATAGAATTATGGGATTGTAGCGGCGATCATAGGTACGTATACTTATACAATGTAATGCATTCTGTCAAGTGGTACCTACTTATACGTAATGGATATATCAAGGTATTTAATAGGTAGATAAGGTATATTCGACGTTCTTCAAATTTTAATAAATACTAAAATAAAGCTTCCTCATAACGGCAATTTTGAAACAATTATCTTTTATCAATTGTTATTTCAGATTCGAATCCTGCTGGCCTTCTCTTCGACTGGGCGTCCAAGGTGTTATTCTAGTATGCTCACCAAATGACGCTAGTAATGCAGCTAGAGAGCTAGAACTGTTGTATAATTACTTCGTGTCTCAAATCAAGTTATCTCCAAAGCAATGTGTTCTGTTCTATAATACTGTCGACGATCAAGAAGACATTGACTCTCTAATCTTGTGTATGTTTGATTTCGCCTTAGACTGAATTGTCTGTGTAATCTCCCTAATCCACTTATACCTCCTATGGTTACTACAAATATAGTATTTTTCTATATTTTGTTCTGAAAAAAGTGGTATTGGGCGAAAGCGCATTAAATCATGACCAAATTGGTACATACCTACTATAGTATATTTTTCTCAAGAAAGATGAATCTGACTAAAGCGCTAGGACAAATGCGAACAAAAATAGATAGGTACCTATTTGAAAGATAACTGCAACACTCTTCAAGGCTCTTGTAAAACATCCTCAAGGTTCTGTTTTCATTTGACCAGATTCTCCCAAACGGATTATTTTCTTTCAATACAAACAAAAAAATATTGACTGTTGTGATATTATTTTTCAGCTCCTACATTTTCAAAAGTTTCGCAAGTCGCAGTAAAATTAAAAAATGGCAGCAACAGACTGAAGATTGAATTTTCCAATTATATTGCTTCTGTATTGCAAGCACTTAATAAAGAAGCTTAATGGCAATATTATGTATTATTTTATTTATGTACTTTAGTTAGCTTCGTTATTGTCATTTCATGTTTATAAATACCACGATTACTTCGGATGGCTGCTATAGTAAAGTACTTACCTCTTAACTGCTGTATCATAAGATATATACTGAAAAACATTCATTTATTCATTCAATGTCCAATTTCCTGAAGCATTTATTACGTAGAAATATTGTAGGTAACTGTAATGAATACATATTTATTTTAATTAACTACGATTGATGTTTGCTATGGTAAAAGGTTTTAAATCAATGGATTTTGTATAAATATGTTTATTTAAATGTAATTACAGTCCAGTAGTTTGTTTATTCCTGATCACAAAATAAAACTTAGAAACAATTACTGATGAAATGAATAGAACCTTAAATTCATATCTATCAATTAATAAATGTTGTTGTATGTATTCACAAAATACTTTAAAAAAAAGAGACCGGACTTAATCAATCACTGTCATTAGAGGTACATTACAAAATAGTCGCTAATATTTATTGCTGTTTCTTTAAAGATATGCTCAACATCCACGAAACTACTTTATTGGCAAAATAGTGTATTTTCTAAAAATGTAGATACATATTATTACATTCTCAAAATACAAAATATGAGACTAGCACGACGACGAATATTGAAGAACAATATAACCGTTTTTAAACTTCTCTTTATATTTGAATCTTTATACTTGAATCTAGGTTATCTTTGTTTTTTACCCGACTTCAAAAAAAGGAGCAGACTATGTTCGATTATGTATTTTTTAAGTGTGCCTAACGTATTTTCTCGGCATCATGATACCTTGACAGCTTTAGGTACATAGTAAGGTAAATCCAAGTGAAAAAATGTGTACTTGATTCTAGGCAAGTAATTTTGTACACCGCACCGAGCTCTCCGCCAAGAATTTCCAGTACTAAGTAATAAAGGCAGCTCCATAGGAAGTCGTTGTCTTTAAATTACTTCTTAATTTTTAGTTATATATGTCTTTATTTTGAGAATGTAACTATATACCCAAAATGTAACTATATATCAAAGGAAGCTATTACGGTATTCCACTCACTCAAACTAGTTTGTCGAAGTCTCTGCGACACACAAATAATTATTTCATAATTTTGATTTGGAAGAAGCAAACCTATCGTAGTGTCACTGATAATGTACCATATTAACAATAATTTATTTGCGTGGCTCGGAGTTTTGACTTATATATGAATGTTAACACAACTATGCATAAAAACTCAATCATAACCTTGCACTCAGTCTTAAAACATTTGGCCCGTATAATGAGTACTTTTAAAATGAACTTAATTCATTCCTAAATTGAATTACCTAAACATATTTTTTTCACTATGATACACGTAGTTATTTATGATACTATCAATATTAAATACATTTACAGTTTAAAATATTTACACAAACTTGTACATAATGAAGCAATTTCTAATTCCTACAATTGAATAAAAAGATCAGTATAAGACCGTCACTAAGTAAGTCTATCGTTTTTACCTATATTTATCACCTTGATCACATTAAATGTCATGTGGAAGGGTTTTGATTTTGATACCATAACATACACTTTAAACCTATATCAACAGAGTACTATGTATAAGTTAATGTCTATCATTTTTCCAATTGTTCCTATCACTAAAGTTCTTCCTATCTCTATGTCCTCTTCCTGAGCCGCCGCGATTCCAACGATCATTTCCACGACCCCTAGGTGCACCCCTATTTGGAAAGCGCTGGAAGTTTTGTTCACCATCCATGTAATTAAAATCATTACCGGGCGGAGGACCATTGAAACCCATGTTACCGAAATTAGTGGGACCCGGACCACCGAATTTATTGTTAAAGTTATGAGGGATGTTAGGTGCAATGCCTAGTAATCCCGGAGCCGGACCTCCCCTATGATCCGGCAAGGGCTGATTGAAGCCATGCATATGACTTACGTTCATATTGCCCATACCTCCAATGCCCATTGGAGGCATATTCATCATATTATTTATGTTGGTTTCCATTGAAACCTGAGCTCCACCCATATTATTATTAACACCAAAGGGGTTATTTTGGTTCAAATTAACTGGAGTCTTCAACAAAGCCTCTTTAGGCTTAGGAGGATAAGTATACTCACCGGCTTCGCTAATCGTTACACCTAAATTTGTGAATATACTACATAAAACTGAATTACTTTGTATTGGTGCCAAATCAAACGTTTTCCCAATAGTTTTGTCTTGTTGATGCTGTTTGATCATTTGAGTTACTGGAGCTAAATGCTGATTCACAAATATTTTTTGTGTTGAACTTAATTCTTTGTACCAATTAGAAGTTTGCAAAATGGTTTGTATATCTAATGAATTTGATTTTTGCTCCAGATTTAGACTCTCGATTGTATCTTTTGGTTTTCTACGAGGATCCACTCGAGGCGCTGCAGTGACTGCTTTGGCTGGTTTTTCGGTATCACTATTAGATTCTTCTACTGACAACCTGAATACTTTGCGAAGTCTAGGATCTGTTAAAGCTTGTGATTTTGCAGTACTGTTCCTAATATCGGTGTAATCTGGTCGCGGAATATGTATAGGTACAAGTTTATAGACTATAGGCGGATGACTATTTATTGACCCATTAATTTCGGAGGCAGGTGTGTAGTTCGGTATAGGTTTAAAGGGTAATCCTAACCGAAAATCAATATCTCCACTACAACTTTGTCTTAGGTCAGTGTCTCCGAAAGCTGGAAGTTTATAATCATTTTGGCGTAGATCAACATCAGACCTACGACGTCCATCTGTCGGTTCACCATCAACGCAATCGTATATTGACACCCGTGGCAGCTTTTTTATTGGTTTCACAGTTTCATTGGTTTTGTCTGGGGACTTCCTAGACCGCGGATCTCTAAGTTTATTGCTTTCAAGAAGCTCTGAGTTGTTTGGTTTATTTTCGTGCAAATTATTTTTCATTGTGTTTAATAATTTCGTAACTTCTTCACTTATGTCTATCTTTGAAAGATCACCTAATCTACTTAAAACAGCAGACGGTTCTATTACATGGGGGGCTGGTACTTGAGGTGGCGACATCAAACTGGGTCTTGGAGACGAGGCGGGGGACTTCTTTTTGATTCCTTTTTCTTCGTCACTGGAATACCATTTTTCATCAATTAATAAGTTATTATCCTCATCATCCGTAGTAGAACGGCGATTTCTCTTGTCAATATTTTTAAAAAGAGGCTCTGGTTGCAAGAAACGTATGTCAGTGTCGCCTTCACACTGGCCTTTTTTTTCATCTATACTAGAATTATGCGGTCTTTGATCATCTTCAGTGTATGGAAGAACTCTGTGGTCAACATCTTTTGTATCATTAGTGATAATTGAAGTCTCATTTTCAAACGGTTCATTGGAAATATCAATGTTCTCTTTGTCTTTCAACGCAAATTTTAAAGCATCTTTCGTGTACTGGTCTATATCGATCATATCTTTACTAGGTGCTTGTGTCTCTTTTTTCATGGAATTCTTTAAAATAGAGTCCTCATTATGACTGAGAGAAACTGCTGGCTGAAACCGCATGTCTACATCTTGACCAGATAGTTCAGATGGTACTGATACGGGAACTATAGGTGGTACACGTAAGTCTAGATCCATTGTGCCAGTTGAACCACTGAACTGCTGAGACTGCTGTTCCACATTATTTATTAAACCTAATTTCTGAATACTCATTGTATTTAGTTGTATTTCAGTAATTTGCTTTAGAGAAATACCAATACTATTTAACTGCAATACTGTCAGCTGTCCCAATTGATCTAAATTTTCGATACCCATCTTTGTTAAATCCGATATTTGACGTGGAGTTAAAACTCCTGTTAAATTCTTGATACTCAAAACATTTTGATTATTAGAGTTACTGTTAGGAGACATGCTACTGCTAAAATTTTGATCATTTTGCCATCTTGACTGTCGGACTTTTGGTGATATTTTATTTTGCCTGTCATTATTAAATTGATTACTTTGAAAATTATCTGTGTTACTTTGTGGGTTGGGAATATTTAGTTCAAAAAGAGATGGAATATTTCGGTTCGGGCTTTCGTTGTTCTCCGAATATTGCTGCATTAATTTCATCTGTGTCGTTTGAATCATTTTAAGGGCGCCCTCCCTATTCAATCTCGGAAAATCACCTAAAATCTCTTTCGGGGCAGATTCAATATGTTTCAACAGAATATTTTTCAAACCATCATTAAGAGGTTTTCCATGTGCAAATTTACACTCATCTTTATATATACAAGGAAGCCCAGTATGATAGTATTTACATGGAAAGTCCGCATGCATGTATAAACATTTATCTCTTTTCGCGCAACAGTCCATCAAATAAAATTTGCACAGTTCCATTTTTCTCGGAGGCTGCGCATCATGCGAATAAACACAGTCGTCACCTTTGTGACATTTACCTTGCATAAAAAATAAACAGACACCATCAGGATCCTGCATAGGGTGTGCTGCTCTACGTCTGTCATTTTTGTTTTTATTGCGTTCGCGCTGCTGTGGACGGCGACGATGATGTTGGTTCCCTCTTGAATCATGACTACTATCAGAAGCATAAGAATCTCTATCATCTTCAGCATACGCAGGATCAGGCGACTGTCTATGAACTGGCGATGCTCCCCTTACGCACATCATTTCATTTTCATCCATTTCATCACAATATTCCTGCTTTTTACGTTTCTTACCTGGACCATCTTTACCATCGTATTTCTTTCTTTTTTTACGTTTTCGGCGCTCTTCAATATCGTCTTCAATTTGGGATTCACCGTCCTCATTTTTGTTCATAGCTTTTCGAATAGCCTTTTCAATATTTCCGGCAAAATCATCTTCAACAGGATTTTGATGCTTACGGCCTTTCTTACTTTTGTCTTTAATACTTTTATCCCCTTTTGATTTTGATTTTATCTTCTTTTTCTTACCTGATTTTGAATAGTAAAAATCCTGCATTTCACTTTTGTCGTGCGTCATTTTGTCCTCCACAGCCACAGTCGATTCTTCTTTCTTATCATCATTTGGGACTTCAACGTTGTCTTCACCTTCACTTTCAATTTCTCCATCTTCCAAATCTTCCGTATTCGTAGCTGGATCAGCCATCATGAATGTCTCACTGGAATTGAAAATGCGTGAATTGAGAATGCGAATATAGATAAATTAGTAAACTTACAAATACGTTTTGAGATTACGTAAAATTATGATTGTAATGTCCAACTGGTTTATAAACAGCGTAAGTAATATTTATATAAAAATATGTAAAATTGGATATACATAATATATATTCCTTTTGAAAATTGACTGTAGAGACAGATCAAATATTATTCTAATTATGTTCTACTGACCACGTCCTTAGAAAAAGCAACCATGTAAGTAAATGTAAACAATAATTCGTGGACGCCAGCAGCGCTTGCGTTAAATTACACATATTGGGGCAGTATCAAAGCATAGTGAAAAATATAACTCAAACTTTTTTAATAGATATTTTTGGGCCAGAAACCTTCGCTCAGAATACCCTACAATTAACTTTGAAATTAAATTAATGGCTTCGGAACGCACACTTACAAACATTGATTTTTATTGTATGATAAAATATGTTGAAACCTGACCAATATAATAACATTAAAATGTAACTAATTTAATTTACGCATTTTTTTAAAAAGGTACCATAAAGTAACCTTACCGTAAAATAGAGTTAAATAACCAGTGCAAATTACTGTCTAATTTCTTGTCTCATGCAGCTGTTTTGCTGAGAATTGTAAAGTTATAATAAGAACAATAAACCTGCTTCGATTTACTAAGTAGGTCAGTAAATATCATTATGAACTTAGTAAGTCATTTCATTACTTAATTCAACTCTTACTTATTTAGCTTACCTACTACTAGTTTTAAGACAATTTTATTTTGAGAAATATTTTTTTTAACACAACAAAAAGGTCATACTTAAAGTTTTTTTTTAATTCATTCGAATTTATTTATCAACAATAAGAATTGGTTGTAAACTGTACCTACGTAACATGATCAGAAAACTTTTTTAATCAGAGGCGGCATAAGTCTGAACGGCTGATTATGTGGTTGATGATTGTGGTGATGGTTTTATTCAATATGTGTAGTAATTTAATCTACAAGTACTTATGTCAAATACATTATTCGTAAAATATAATTATTTCAGTTAACGAAAAGGTATCTAAACAATATAAATTGATTTAGTCATTAAGCGTTGGATAAGGCTTTTTCCTTATTGATAAAGTCAATTTGATATATTTATAATTTTTATTATTTTCTACCATACAATCATACCAACTGATCCCCAAATTTGCAAGTTCTAAATTTTATTGTTTTCGAGCAAAAGTACCAATTATAAAGCAACTTGTACGTAACCTTGTAGAAACTAACCGATTTAGTTGTGGTGGTAGGCATTTCGCCGCTACTTAAAATTTAGAACTATTTAGAAGTAGATTAATGATTTTGAATAAGTATTATTCTTATTTGACAACCTTTAGTTTCTTCATATATAAAAACTAAAAAGAATGAAATAATAACGTGTGAATTTGGCAACGTCGCAATTCCTCTATGTTTGTACCTACAGCAGTATAACCCAGGTATTTTAAGAAGGCTTGTACATGAACAAAAGAAACAGGACGAAACAGGACAACAATATCCGAGAATACAACTAGATACTAGGTACCATTGGAAAATTACAAATAACAGGTTTTGAAATCTCAATGGACAACATACTTAAAAATACCACTCCCATATTCATATAACCACAAATGCACAATAAATAATATTATTTTTGGAATTTCACACTGACGTATTTAATTAGACAGATGCCTTTTTTTTTACATAACGTAAAATATCAGTTGCATCTAAATTTAGCAATCCAATACATTATTAAAATTATGATAAATGTTAAATATATTGCCCACGACGTGGATGACAGCGTTTTTTCTCTTTAATACTATACCTAATAATCGTCGAAACTATTAGCATTAGGAATGATTCTCCGAAAATCACTAGTTTAGTGTTGCGCAGTTTTAAATTCAACATGTATGGCAGAAGTCAGAAGAGTAACTGTTCGTAGCCATTGGCCACTACTTAAAGTAAATTAGTAGATACGGCCAGGTTAATACAAGCAGTAGGTGGCCGTTCACATTTCACAATATCTCCGTGCGCGTTTCGCTCTCGCCACGAATTGATTGAATGACGTCAGTCTTCTAGAACGACAAGGCAAGATAGCTATGATGCCCTTCCTTTCACGAGGTCACGAAATGTACATGTATACGACGTTCACTCACACAAACACAAATGTTTCTTTTGAATATGTATGTAGTACTACTGGCGTATAGTGACTCACCGTCCACCTGAGTATCATCCTGATTTGGTCGGATAACTTTAACTATTGAATGATTGCGAAAATAAAATTGTATTCTATTTTAATATACCTATTATGCTGAGGTACCAGACCTAATTAGTAATGAACATGGTATGTAGGTGTTTAAAATGCAAGCGTAAACTGCTTGGTTTTCTCTAATTACCGACCCAAAACCATTAAACCAGTAAATTGCATACCTAGGTACTAAGAAAGATGACATTTTAACCAATTATTATAAATAATGTTATAATACATATTGATAGAAAATACTTTTCATGCAAAATAAAATAAGATATACTAAAATGCAATCTAAGTGGCCAAAAGAAAATAAGTGAGAATGGTTTGCTAAATCGCAACCGCCATTTTGATCTAAGTAGGCCAACAAAAAATTAAATGACATCACTATGGATAACCAAAATATATCAACGTAATATGGATGTTAAACAATTATCAAAATTGTGTAGATACTGCACGCATACATGTGGCAAATTATTTCTTTAGCTGACCAAGCACTTATGTACAAATAATAGGGGACACGCATTCATTATACAGGCCTAGCGAGTAAATTATAATTATAATTATTAAGTGTTACCAATCTTACATTTAAATGAACGATTCACTATGTGCGACTACTATACGCCATGTAAAATGGAATTATTTCATAGCATTGCTGCATATAGACGACGTTACAAATTCGAATACGCAATATTGATTTCGGATTCGGGCGACGACTGCAATGAACGACGGAAAATTTCGTGGATGTTTAGTTCCAGATTCGACCACATAGCGTCGGAGGCGCTCACCACCCACGCATTGAATTTCCTGTCGACTTACAGTTATTTTAAATAAATTGTTGTATATATTACTATAATTTCATATTTTTATATCGAATTTTAATGTAATTAAGTTTTTAGCCCTAAAAATAAACGAAATATTTCACCGATCTATGTGACTTATTTAATCAATCATACTTTTGACTATACCATAGAGGAATAGCAACCATTTTAAACTCGATGTTACCATTATCATCAATAATCATAAGCAAACGACTTATTATTATTATATACATATATACAAAAAATACAAATTATCTTAAATGAAATAAGAATATGCTTTTTGCAATAAATTGGAATATGTTTGCAATATTAACTATTACTAAGATTACATAATATAACCAGTTGTATAATCAAAATTCCCTGATTTTCAAAAATCTCCCTGCAAAATATTACAATAGCATAGTATTCTGTTACAATAGACCATGTCATGTTTGTGTTGTGTTGTGCAGGCTTGTGAACATATATTATATTATCTATGCTTGCGCATGTAAGTAAGTTACCGTCATAAAATCCCAAAAAAATAATATGTATTTATGTCAAATCAAATTGTGAGTTGTGTTGTGTCTTCCCATAGATATTAATATACTATACTCTTTGGTTGTGTCAACTTGTGTCAACTGGCTGGCGGATCGGTCGGATCCTTTAGTTCTGTTATCAATGGTCGGATCCAAGATCCAACCATTAACCACACCACCACCAATGATCAACACAGCGTTGCCAGAATGTAACTTTTGTTACATTTTACGTTACTTTTGACCCTCTCATGTAACTTCCATGTAACACGAC
>DWTT01001224.1:0-12254 GCA_018250895.1 Carterocephalus mandan
ATATTTTAGGCTGTTGATTAGATATAAATAAATATGGCATTCAAAGTTTGTAAAAATGTTACCCTTAAGGGTGTAAATAAACATAGGGGTTGACACATTTCAGAGGATGATTCATTAAGAAGAATTTATTATTGTCTAAATTCCACGCGAGCGAAGCTGCGGGTCCTCTAGTAATTTATATTTGCTGGCCTTGCAGTTCTTGCAGCTAGTGTTCAAAGAAAGTAACGAAGACTTACCTATTGCAGAATCTATGCAATTCAAGCTCAATTGAGGATATCTGAGTGACTTGAAAACATTAAACACGGAGTGAGATATTAAACCTTCATCAATTCGCATTAGAGCAACTTGGTGGAATATGGACTCAGCTGTAGATAAACTCAGTGCAAGGCTTTTTTGAAAACCTATTAATGCTTAATATTTTTAAAGGTGGAGCACAATCTGAGGCATAAACCTTGCGAAAACATTACGAGAATTAAATTGGTACTAAAATCTGTTGATTTGTTGGTGACAGCCTTTTACATGCCTCTTAGTGCCACAAAAAGTTTAATTTTACTTTGATTGACAGTAATGGATGCAATTAAAAAACCGCAATTAAAGAACATTTTGTAATGAAAAAGAAAACTACAGTATAATCAACTGAAAGAAACTATATCACAATAATAATTTAATGGACATGGTCTATATTTAAGTTACTTTTGTTTTGTGTAAAAATGAAACAAAAAAGAAATATACACTAGCTTTCACCGCAGCTCCACCCGCTTCAAATCATTTTACGTGCAGAATTACCTCTAACATCCAGGGGTGTCTTAAAATATAATAAGTATACCTATAGCCTTTATCAACGGCAAGCTACACCAAATATCAAAATCTTGCTTCACCCATAGTCCGGCCGATCATGATCCGAGATAGCCATCAATCGATTAAAAATCAATCGATAGTAAATTATCGATTAAATAAAATAAATATTTAAAATAATAAATGATCGATTATTTCAGTATTTTGCCCATTTCACGGGAACCGTGTAATTTTTCGGGATTAACAATATGTTATGTCACTCACCATAGGCCCTACACTATTATTTAAAAAATCACGACGATCCATTATTCCGTTGAGACGGGGAAGAAGTATATAACAACAAAGCAAAACACACACTTTCCCATCTCTATATTAGTGGACTAGTATTATTACTATTAGTGGACATCACACATAAATTTAGCAAGTCAGAGTTACTACGCTAACCTAATAACGCTACTAGTCATGGTTAGGTCCCATTTATAAACGGTGAATTAAGGCCACTGGGTGCTAATCCAGACTCCGAGATAATACTGAACATTTCTAGTAAGAGAAACCCACTAGTAATTTTTCTGTTTATTCAATTTGTCAAACACCCAACTACTAACGTCTCCCATCTTAGATTAGAGATGAGGGAGTACTTTTGCACTTTTTTTTACAAAACCTTTAATTTATACAAGAGATTTATGCGTCTTTAGTAACAATCAGGATCATAAAGATTTCATAATCAGATACAAAACCAAGTTCAACCCACGAAAATGATGCTTTATCTTTATACGTAACTCGTCTTGCTCTTTTATGTACAAGTGACCACCTCGAGATAAGCATTTCGACAAATTTATTTCGCATCTGAAACAAAAGAAACGTATGTATTTTACGATCGTTAACGTTTTACGGACGTATCGGCATTTTTATCTTTTACTTTAATATGCGGTCCTTGGATCAATTTGGCTGCCTTGGATGTTAAAAAACTGCCTTTTAGCGCTCTCAATACTTTTACGTACCTTTAGAATTTGTATATCAGTGTTAAACCATTACGTATCCAGAACCTGATAATATTCTGTCAAATATTGGCGTCAACTTTAATAAATTGATATTATTGTGATATTTTAGAATAAACCGTCCATTGGTCAGTTTAAGGATCAACTCCTGTATAGGATTGAGAGGCAGCGCCCTTTACTTCTTCAGAATTCAGCACATTTTTTTCACTGAGTCGATAACCTCTTCGTTAGTCTACGGATAGCAACGATTACAATTTTGTGGTTTGGCGTGTGCCGTTTATGGCAAAATTATATAAACATGCTTAGAATACTAGTGGAAGTAAGGTTTTTTTAAATCGATTAAAACTGGTAACTTGGCAATTAAACTAATTTAGTCGTAATAAATTTCCGACTTAGGAAAACCAGTAGGTTCAAGTTGATCTAAAACGCCAAAAGTGTTCAATAGGCGAACTTCCTCGACAGCTTCAGAATGTTGGAAGTGTATCTTATAGCATTGCCTTTTTTACATCGGTATGTCTGTAAGATTCCTTCGTTTACGGGTCGTGCTATCCCATAATTAATTAACGGAATTCAAGCTTTTCCTTTAACCAGGTTTTACATGATTCCTTAGTGGGTGGTCTGAATGTGAACCCAGTGAAATACTAAAAGAATTTCGGAAATCGCAACTTTGTTAAGTTTGGTTTAAAAAATATTTTCGGTAGAATATAATAACTTTTGATGACCAATCTTGACCAGTAAAACATGAAAAAATATTGCAAAGTATAATATTGTAGTTTCATTTGTCACACAGATACATTTTTTTATATGTAGATCAAAGTACTCTACTAGTCGTTTGCTACCGCGCAAAAAATTACAGATAAAAATCGCTGTTATTGGTATTTAGATGTGAGATACTCGTATATTACACAAATGAAAGTTTTTATCTCGCACCAAAATAAATTATCTCCATGCACAATACATGATCTATTATTGTTGTACGTTGTACCAAATATCATGGTTTCTGTATCGGAATGACGTCAAGGTCACGAGGGTTGGTGGTCAATGAATGTTATTCGAGTTTCGTCGTTGTTGCACTGCTTCCTGTTACGTGTTAGTTGGGTTTCTTTTGAAAAATGTTTTGGATTTGAGACAGTTTTTTGCAAGTCTTTTTTTTTATCATTAGGAAATACATTTTTGTGTTCCGGCGATAAAAGTTGTTGTTTCCAGATACAATTTTCAAGATTCAATTTTAGTACTCAAGGGTAGAAATGAATCGATGACAGACTTGTCAAGAGGCTCTTGCTAGTAGGTAAGTCCGTAAGAGTATTTTTGACACTAATTAACTGGTAATTAACAGTCATTAACAGTCCCCAGTAAGCCCAGGCCTACCTAATAACGAAATGACCAAATAATTTTCATATCAACATCCTCTGGTAACTGAACTGAATATCCCAATCCCTTTTTAAGTCTTGTTCATAGTATGTTTTTCATGGGCGCAGTGGGTGGTACTGCATGCTCGTTTGCTATATTATATCCGTAAAAAGGAGTTCTGACACCAACCCTTTTTATCACCAATTTATCACAAATCAAGCGCATACCGCCGAGTACCTACTGATTAGACATTCTTCCTCAAGGTGCCACCAACATTTTCAAGTATTTATAAAGATGTTGATTGAGGCACTCAAAGATAAGTTGTTAAGTTGACGCCATGCTCTAGAATTAACGAGTATTGTTTTAAGGTTAATCAACATTCCTTCCACTATGTAAATTTTGAAGGCATTGGCATCTTATCAGTTTGGTTGGGACGCTTGGTTATTGTAAAGAACACACAGAAATTAAACGCGTCGTCGTTGCAAAAATTTTAATCGCCAACTGACAAATGAAAAAGTACCCGACAAGTTACGAGCAAAAATAAAAACCAAAATATAATTTAACAGTAAGTACCGACAATTCGATATGAGAAGTACATAACAAAAAAAATACACCAAGAATGTATGAGTAAGCAACGCGTCGCCTACAGTTATATTCTTGTTATATGGTACTGTTAAAAAGTTTTTATAGAAGTTCTAACGTTAGTCATATTACGTGTTGAAAATAGCATTTTTTTAAATAATATAGACGGACAAACAGACATATCGTACCACCTGCCACCTGATGGTAAGTGGTCACCGTCGCCTATGTAAATTATCATACAGTTTAGAATCATTGTTTGGATCTTAAGGTAATTCTAATATAGGTACCAAACTAAAATTATATTAAATTTTAACTTATACCAAAATTATTACTTTGCTCATATATATTTTTACAGACCACGTTATGTAGGTAATCGTTATTACTTAAAAACTATCATTATAGCTTATCAGGTAATATACATATATAAATTGTCTATTGTATTGTAAGCCAGGAGTTGGAAAGACTGGAAACTTGTATTAAGTACTTTGGTAATGTTAAAAAAAATATTATTTCTATCAAGGAATATTATACACAATTTGTGAATTCATGTTCAAGTTGGTAAGAAATGTCAAAATATTTTTTTTAAAAGCATTCAAAACCTTTGAAGTTGTGCTGAAGTCCATTAAAATGCCTTTGGAGTCGATTCTGTGTAAATACCAATGTGGTAAGGCCAGCCACACACACTCCAGTATATTTTACAGATGTACTTGCGCAAATATATCTACTTCAGCAAGAAGAACTGCATAGAGTGCACCAGGAGGCTTAAGAGATGCTCATGCATTAGTTCAACTGTGTTTTCTTTTTTTTTGTTTATTTTTATTTCTTTCTTACTTAATTCACCGTCATTCTCTCTTAAACATTCTGTTAAGTATCTTAACATAACGTATCATAGCATTGGACTGATACAAACAATACTTTTGAATGCTACTAGCATAGAGTAAGGACTAAATGTAATAGTAATGTAGTCCGTGCCCCGTGCTACTAGTATTGTACAGTTTCTTAGTAACTAAGTACAGTCAATACATTTGTTTTGCATAAGCTTACCATTGTTTTTGTTTGCTAAATCTCGCTTTTTCCTTTTAATATTTTTCCACTGTTTTAATTTATTTTATTTGGATTTTTTTCATTTTGTTTGTATGTGAACGGCGTTGTAACTATAACCATGTACATCTTTTGATCCAAATAATTCCTTATGATTTACTATGCTCGTTATAACAACAACCAACAGTTTTGTAAAAGTAAATTAAACCGGAGGACGTGTGGTCGGCTTAACGACAAGTTTGAATGCTCACAATGTCTCACATAATTAAGGAATTCATTGAAGTAGCAGCAAGATCCACGTATTCGGTTTTTATCGGACTTTATTCTTCTGCAATTACGAGTCATTTACGTCTGTGGTAATTATTATGAGTGCTCTTATTTGTTGGTACGAACTGTTAATTTTCCGCTGTGCAAATTCATTGGTGTTTGACCAAAATAACTGCGACCGAATAGGTACTTGTTTCAACAATTTTTTTTACTTTAGCTGTGCTAGCATTGGTTTTTTTAATACTAATATATGTATGAAATTATTTAGAACAGACTTAACTAACTTGATGTTGCCAAACACTTTTCTTTCTATTAAATCGCAAATATATGCTTCAAACTCCTCTTTTATACTCTTTGGATGAATTTTCAACAGAAGTTGTAAATTAAGACAAGAAAAATATATGAAAAGGAAAGGAACTAAGGAGGAAAGAAAAGTATTTTAATTCTTGACCTCCCGAATGTGATACCGAAATCTTATTGAGTCAAATTATAATTTAACACATGATTCAAAATATAATTACTTCTCATTATAATGTTCAGCATACCATCGACAGATTTGATCGAAGGAAAGACAGCGAGTGCAGTATTCATAAACACATGATGAAGAGTTAATGACTTCGTGACCAAGTTAATTACCAGCCTCAGCGGAGGTTGAATACATTATCAGTACAAATATTCTTAATTATGCACAATTACTATGGTTGACTGTAAAATGTAATCAGCTGGATTCACACTCACCTATTTGAACTTTTTCAAATTCAGTCCCAGTCGTTATGGGCAGCAACGGCTGGGTAGTGTGCTGCTAGCTCGTTTTCTATGCAATTTTTTTTTGATCTTCATTTTAGTTCGATTATCTTCAAAAGCGTCATTATATTTATCGTAGACCGATTGCATGAATTTTTGTTGATCTCGCGATATTAAGATTATTCAATAGTCGCTTTCATTGCTTATTTGTAGGTTACTGAATATAATTGATACTATTCAAGATTAAAGTGTAACAATTAAGAGCGTTATCTATTTTCATAATTATTTAATTTATCATAGCACATACAAATTATTTCTAAGTAATATAAGCGTAGCTGTTGTTGCATGCTAATATAAAATGATTAAAATACGTAGGCTCACAGTTTATTCGCCATTGCAACTAATTGTCCGTCGAAAGCTGATAACTTTGACACGACTTCCTTTATTTAATTGAGATATAGGACGCATGAGCTCATTCGATTTTACTTATTCATGTAATAAAACGTACTTCGTAACGCATCAATATTACAACTGCGTGAATTTGGGTTTTTTACTTATTGTTGTTGCTTGTTGATGTTTGTCATGTTTATAAATATGTAAATGAAATTAAAAGATATAAACTCTAATTAAAATAATGTTAAATTTTTCAAGCTCTTGATGAAACCCTTTATTCTGATAGATATATCTACTCAATAGGTTAGGAGAAATTTTTTTTTTGAAGACATTATATGGCGCCAAGAAGCGGCCATGTTAACTTGTCACTCTCACAATTGAGACTTACATATACATACCTACATAACATATAAGAAAATATTAACAACATAATATATTAAATTTCCTTAAAGTTTGTCGGCGAACAAAATCGAAGTAATTTTGTATTCGAGGTTTCAACGTAAAGTGAAATTATTGGGCTCGCTATCACTTCGGACCAAAACCTATAATTGTCTTGACCTAACAGTCTGAGGAATCCTTGGATATTCAATTATGTGTGCATGTACCACTTATCGATATAATTCCGCCTATAAACCGCTAATTTGCTGACCAAATACGATTTTTTGTACAATGTGTGACGACAGAGTATGCTTGAAGTGAGGGTATTGCTTTCAATTAAATTTATGGAGATTGTGGAGAAACACTTTTCTCAGCGACATTCCCACTACTATTTACATTTTGCTTGAATCTTTACCAAATAGGTAAAATTCAAAATTAAGGCACGGAACTTTTTTAATTTGAGCCTATTAAGAAATTCCTAAAGACTATTCGATAGCCACTGGGCTACAGCCTACATACTCGAGCAGTCCAGGTCCAAATCCAAGTGGCCAATGAATGAATTTAAGTGTTTAAGCGTCACCTGCTGTGACGGTGAAGGAAACATCGGGAGAAAACGTGCAAGCCTAAGAGTTCTCCATCATGTTCTCGAAGGCATGTGAAGTCTGCCAATACGCACTTGACCAGCGTGGTAGACTAAGGTGTGTAAAGTTAGATAAATCCAATAGTTGTTCCCCGACTCGGGGTTCGAACCCAGGACCGCTAGCTTAGCAGTTGCGCTTGCGACCGCTAGACCATAGAGCTATTCATGGCAAAACCATACCTCTAACTCTTGTCACAATAATACGCTACTTTATCGGTACTTCGGGCACCCGGCTAATAAGAGTCCATTAAAGTAAAGTTACAATCAGATTTTGTTTGAATACGCGAAGAACGATATCGTGCGTTTAATCTGATCACGTTGCTGTGTCAGGCAGCTGTCAGTGTGGGTACTTGCAAAATATATTTTTAAGTGGAGGAGATAGAAAACGAGCATATAGTTCAACCTATGATAACGTACAGCGATGAAAGCTCCGCTCACTCAGGTCTAGAACCTGGGTTCAAGTCCATGCGGCACCCACCCGACTTTTCTGAGTTAGGTGCGATTAATGTAATTAAATGATGATGAATAATGATGGAATTCATTGAATTAATTGATGATGCATGATAATGATTGATTTGTCATAGTGTACTTTTACCAAAAAATTATGATAAATGTCCACTGCTCTTATGATGAAGGCAATCGTGAAAAACTGTGTAAAAGATTTTGGTAAAAACCTGTTGGGATGCAACCTGTACCTTTATTATGTTAATCCTTTTTAATTTAATTTATGCAATAAGTCTGAATACTTCTTTACATTTGCAGTCTAGTATGACATGCAGTTATCAATATGGTCTTGGTGATCTTGAATCTCAATTTCGAAAATTCACAGCTCGGTCAAGACTGTGACGTCATTCAGTTCATTAGCTTAATATACTAACTCAAGCATTGGTCTGTTAGTTATTTGTAAGTCAAGAACTAAATTTAAATAAGTAGTTTAATAAGTATACTGTAGATTTGATGTTTAAAAAAAACAACTGACACGAACTGCCCAGCAAGCGTTTCGCTGAGGGCGTCCTATCTCGTCACTGTTTAGTATTTAATAGATATTTATAATATAGTTTTTTTTTCTTTTGAAGCGCGTATCATGTCGAAATAAAATTGTGTCTAAATTAAAATCTAATCACGTTCGTTTATGGAATACGGCCCCTGGAGACTATTTTTAACCCGTTAACAAGGCACTCACACTGCATCTGCTCCACTTCATAAACGATCACTATGCGATCAATTTGACCCATCTCTCATCGCATTGTTGTCTAAATTGATATCGGGGCTGTAACTATAACTAAAGTTATGCAATGCATATGGATGAGTAGCTTAGGTTAGTTAGTGCATTGATACAAAATGTAGTGTCGAGTTTTATTACGTGCTGTGTAAGTCTAGTAAGTAGAGTGACCAGGATTATCGACTGTAAAGTAGTAAGTATAATTTACAATATTTAAATTGGACTTAGAAGAAAATAGACTTTATTGACACAGTTCTTGCAGCATGCAGGCAAACAGTCAAATAATCAAAATATTGTATACTAAAATTTGTAATAACATTATCTTTATACTAAAAGATCAAAAGAAAAACGACGACGACGACGACGAAGAAAAAGATAACATTTAATTCGAAATGTAGAGGTTAACTCATGATCATTCACAGTAATAACCTACCTAACTAGGTAACCACTCTACAGAAGGTGTCTTCTATAAACTGTGCTCGGACACTGTGACAGTACAGATGTTTTCTTTGCCGACTTTTTAGCGCTCCGCCATCTAGCGGGGAGTAGTATACAAGTTTAAAAGTATGGAAAACTCAAACTAGATGGCGCAATGCATCACTAGTTTGGTTGAGTTTGAAAAAATGCTTATTGATCACAGTGAAGGCTTGGAGAAATAATTTATCAGATAATTATACTATATTGTTGTAAAAAAACACTAATTTAGGCACATTTACATTATTTATGGTGTAAGCGTGATTGGTCAAAAAGTCAAGGTTTGGCAATGACTAATTTGATTAGTAGTAGAAGATGGAAGTACATTCATAATGATGTACCCATAGTAGGTACATTCATAATGATGTACCCATAAACTATGTTCAAGATTAATTTATGTTACAACATTTAAATACCAAAAAATACCACCGTTTACAACGATTCATGTAGTCCGTAAGGAACAATAGGTATAGATTTAACAGTGATTTACACGACACGAATTATATTTGAACTCGAACCCAAAACAGTTGGTCGTAAACTATATGACTGAACGTATAACGTACGAACGAACATAAGATACGTATCTACTATAGTACCATCATAGACATACCATTCATAGACATTTGAAGGCTTGCAGTAGATACGTAACGTTCATCGTGTTCCTGCAATTAAGATCAAACCGAACATGGCAATTATTAAACTAATATTGACACTACTGTTTACTTTTAATTATAATTGCCCTATTTTGGTTCCAGTACATTCCAGCAACATTTATTAATTAGTGCACGCATTCCAAGACAAGTAAATCTTTTTGCGGGGTTTTATTTGTGGTGGGTGAAGCATGCTCGTTTTGTTAATATTTTTTTTATAACAAGGACTACTGGGAGCTGCGTGGGCCTTGTATATTATTACCAAAAATAATTTAATATTCCTGTTTTGACAGGGTTAGAAGTAGCAGAAGTATTTTGAAGTGGAGATGTTTTTTTTCTTTTATTTTTATTCCTCGAGGATTCCCTTCTTTTATTTTTATTTATTTTTATTCTTTGGCCTGAACCTGAATTGCTTTCTTGAGGAGATGTTGAGATGTGTCTTAATAGGCTATTTTCTTTTATTTTATTTAAGTTGCATAAATGATAAATAGAAGACTGTGACCTTTGTAGATCAGCTATGGTAGCTGACCCCTTTCAGTTTAATTCTTTCTATTTATACCTTGTTGGTATAGGGGTCACAAGCGCGACTGATTTTACGGGCCTCTTAGGTAATTTATACGTCGAATTGCCAAGTTTAGTAACTTATGCGAAAGCGATTTGCGAATGCGAGGACGATGAGGGTAGATGTAGATATAAGTATTCCGGCGAATCCCATATACCCGCCTGTCTTCACAGCATGCGTAAAAGCGTTTCCCAGCGATAAAAAATGGGTCGCATGCGCTAAGTTCGATCCTCCAGATTCCTTCGGGGAAATAGAGGCGTGGTGTTTGTAATTTTAGTATCGTAGGTACTGATCGAAATGTAACATACCTTCATTGAGATGGACAGCAAATAAAATTCTTTCACACATTAATTAAAGTTTCATTTACTTTATGATATCGTGCCTTCGGTTCAAATCTATGCTACCTAAGCTATGTCGCCCATTTACAAACCGACCGCGCCCGACGTTGCTTTGCTCGGTCGACGCAAGCCATTGGACTTGCATTGGCCTATGAAAGAAAAGGCTGGCTCATTTGAATCGCGGTTAAAGTTGTAGGCATGGAAATTTTTCGAAGACGATCACTTTTATCTCAAATCCTTTGCACAACGAGAAAAGTGTCGAACTACGCCTTAGCCAGATAACAAAAAAAATAGTCATTGGGCAATCAATTCAAACAGAGCGCGTTTACAATATTGTTGTATATTTTCCTTTAGCGAAAATCAGGTGACATTTTAATTGATTAAATTACTCAAAGACACGAATAGTAGAATCGAAGTGCCCGAGGTTTGTGCCTGGACCTCTAGAATAAAAGGAAGTTTAATGCAATAGACTTGTAGACTGAGCTTGTAGATAACCAGTTTTAAAATTAAACTCGTCCTCCCTTGCAAAAACCAGTTTTGATTAAACCGTTGTTTCTATTAAAATCTGATTTCCTGTTTCTGTAAAAATACCTTAAGCCTGTATACTTACTACCTTACCTACAACATATTTACACCGTCCAAGCCGCAACCCAGAATAATATGGTAAAGGCATGTAAATTTCTCAACCCAAGTCCTCCTTTTTTTTTTGTTGTCGAGGGGGAAACCTTCAAAAGGTACCCAGTGCCGTGGGAGCAACACAGGGTTATGTGGGATTTTTACCGCACAAAAACCCCCCCGGTGGCCTTCCTCGGCGCTATGGGAGGACTCCGGGATCTCCAATGGAACGCAACCGGAGTCCTTTTAGCGCGGTGCCCTTCATGTGCGGGCTCTGCTTGGGAGGTACTGCCCTCTCCCTAATCTGCCCTTGTTACGACGGTATGCGACCACACATACCGTCGTCCTGCTCGGGGCTACTGGGTGGGCGGTTTGAGCTCCCACTCTAGCCGCCCGTAACCCCGAAAATCCTCCTACTAGGCTTAAAAACTGTAATCTAAATATGACGATCGAAGGTACATTACTGTGCCCAATATCACGGCAGCGCATTGGTACAAAGCCAACCCCCTAATGACAAGTTTAGAATTTTATCCACATTGACTCGAGAGACGAGAATCTATCTGCCAAACCACGGATCCCGAGTTCGAATCTCGGCCGGAACAGATATTTATTCCGAAGATAAATATTGGGTCATGGATGTTGTTTTTGTGTGTCCGCCAATCGTAACACAGACGTAATCGTTTGTTTATTATAAACTATTTATTTATTTATTTATTTATTTATTTAGGCACACAATAATTATTACATATTCTGTTACTAAATTCGATCCAAAACTGTCATAAATTTACGGTATTAAATTCGAACTGTAAAAGTTTGTTCTTTGGACAACCCTAATCGCTCTCCCGATGTAAAGCGCTATATTTGATTATGCAAAGTGGCTGGTTTATGGCAAAACGGTTCCAAGGCCAAACGCTGTACAGCCACGTGTCTAAAATAGCCGCGAGGTTGCCGTCCAAATTAATGCTTATATCCCACTGAGTTTATGGCGCTCCCACTATCATAATATTATTATTAGCTTCGAGTTAACTGGCCATAATAAACTGAGAGTGATACGAAATGATTTATTTACCTTCCAGCAGCAGTAGCTTCCTTATTTATTAAGAGCTACTAAAGTCAAATTATCCATATTAATATTATAAATGGGAAAGTGTGTTTGTTTGTTTGTCCGGCTTTCACGTCGCAACGAAGCTATTATATGGTATGGT
>DWTT01001225.1:0-12254 GCA_018250895.1 Carterocephalus mandan
TCAACCACATTTTCAACTCGCAACGACCGCCGCAACTCCAGCTGCTCTCGGAGGAGGAAGATCTCGCTAGCATTGACAAACAGGTCAAACAACTAAAACGGAACGAGATTCAGCTACCACAAACAATCACCCAGCATGACATCCATCAATACGCTCTCTGATATTCTATATTAGGATTGCTTATAATTCTCATAGTTGCGTGGATATTTAAGAAGCGGTGTTTGTGTACCAGGAGACAGTACCCAATAGCGAGACCCCCGACAAAAGAGTGTCGAACTCGACACGAAAACAAAACCGGAAGCGGTTAAACCTCAGCACCACCCGGGAGGAGCCAAGCCAGGAGCGACAGCACCAATTACGCAACAGGAACGTCGCCCGCAACCACAGCTTCGTAGAAAAGAAGCGGACGACGTCGTATTTGATTTTGAATAATTTCATTTTGTACTTACTTTAATTTTTTATCTATTTTTTATTATCTTACGTAAAACGTAAACGTAAACTACTTTTACCTTTATTGTTTGTTTTTACATTTAACGTACCTACTTAGTTATATTATTTTTTGTATTTACTTGACCTAAACGACTCCCTCTCATGCGTTCATCTTTTGGGGTTAGAAATATGTACGGATCCGTACATTTAACACTACCACATTACGCTGTGTCATCATTATTTACCTAATAAACAGTACTAAAATAAAGACCGCGCGAGACAGCCGCGTCAACTGAGCGCGAGTCGTTTCCGTCATAACTAACTAACTTAACTTAACTTATAAATAAACGGTATAAACACTAACTTGTGTTTTCGTACAATATCAATCAATTATATGTTGTTTGCTTCACCAAAGGATGATGGACAAAAATGTATGGAACCTGGTACCGGCACCAATCGAAATGTATGATATATCGTTGGAAAGGTCTTGTCAAGGATATATCGTTGGTAGTGTAGAACAATAATAACCATGACGCCAGTCCCAGTTTGCTGTCCGATCGGAGTAATCATTCCTTGAAAATTATTATTTTTCCTAATAAAGTATTTCAATCAGGTCAATTTCTTCTCCATTTCGCCATAGTATTTATGTTTAATTCTTATTATGTGGTTAAATAATAAGCGGTGACAGTCCAATGGCTATCTAACTCTAACCAAGGACACATCGTGAGGAAACCTACATGCCTGAGAGGTCTTCATATCGTTCTTTTCATCTTGATTGGACATGGGAACCAAAATGGCCATCCTCCTTTATTTCTTGTCGCATGAAATGAAAAAAAAAAACCCGTAGTAATATTTTTTTTAGCTGAACTCTAAATCCTTAATGGAGTGGGCATCTCTACAGTACAAAAAAAAACATTGTTTTTGTAATCAAAGGTCCTTCAATTAAGGGTCCTTGAAATAAAAAATCGTACGTATCTTAATGAATTACATTTATTTAGAAGTTAAATCATACAATCATCAATCACTTTGACGTCGGAAACTTAAACCAAAGCTTAACCATTATCTTCTGTACACCACAAGCCTTGCAGCACTCGATTACCATTGTAACCTTGTCTAGTCTACTATTGATATACCTTATTTAATACCTAATCACCTCATCATTAGCACACGAAATAACATTGCATGTCATTCCGAGAGTGAAAATCTCTGAGAAATCCAAAATCGTCGTGTGGACTCAAAATACTCGACGCCTCAAACGTGCTTAATCTAAGTGCATGACTCGTGGAAAAGTTAACTTCTATATGATTCAACTGAACCATAAACATAAAATTCAAATCCTTACCATAAGCTTAACTTACTTATAATCTATATATTCTATACCTTTAGTATACAATCGTTTGTCAAACACTTGCAAGTGCGTTCAGAGGTAAAAATATTTTTCACCCATTAGAAATATCTTTTACCTGCATACATACATACATTCAAATTAACCTGCTAACTCACCTCATTTTTATTACTCATAACGAACCTTGTTGATAACGCATGTAATTGATTATAATAGCACATAAAATTAAATTTTAAAACTACTACAAATATCAAAGATGAAGCGAGTACCTCAAACGTGAATTTTAAAATAACAAATGGAATCAAAAAGACCCTCTAACGATGTCAGTTAATTTATGTTGTATTAATTAATAAATTGATTTATAATTTAAATTATGTTAAAATTAACACCCGATTACATTAAGCTTCCCTATTATAGAACATTTTATTTGAAACTGTGTCATAACTAAACTTTAATATATGTTATGTATACTTTTCAAATACATACACAGAATTGGCAAGGTGTATTTTAACAATTACTAAAAAGACTCGGTGGACCCTTTGTTTGATCCTTGGCGTGAAATATAAATAAACCATTTTTTTTGTTGTTTTCAACTACATACATAGTTATAATGAAATGAAATACACATACATCGAAATATACAATGCTAATCGGTATGTGCGCAAATTAATAATAGGTTCAAAGTCTTTTTTTAATTTATCCCAAGAGTATATAACAAAAAAAAATTTTTAAAACTTCTCACTATGGATCGAAGCAATCACCTTAAGAGTTCCATAAAAATAAAAAGAGTATCATAATCGAGTGTCCTGAACCTAGGGGATGGTTTAAGAAATCGGGCGCAATGGGTGAAACGCAAGTGCATCCGTCAAGGGCACAGCACTGCGGGAGGAGAGTCCGTGCGAGATGTAGTTGTGAGAGAGATGTAGTAGTATCAGAGGTTTCACTTCTTGTCGGGGCCGACCGCCGCGTTGCCCGTATTTGCGCCCCCGTAGTTCTGCAAAAATATTAAGAATAATTTTACTGTCATTAAAAACATACATACATAATACGTTACATAAGCAGGCGAGGTACATAAGAATCAAGAATGACAACACGGTTAGGTTTCCTAGTCATGTTTTCATTCCCAATTACAGCTAGTGAAGATAGATTTCTTGCGCTTGCTCGTATTGCGTCGTTTTTGTTTATTTATATGAATAAATATTTTTATTACCTGGTAATATTGCGCCCACGCCTGTTGTGTCTGTTCAGCGGTCGCGTTGCTCTGTTGGTTGTTGCCCTGTTGTTGCTGGTACTGGATAAATTAATTAATAAGAATTAGTAAAAGCTAAAGAAAACTTAAGTTATTGATAAGTTTATTATTATTTTTACGCTTAACACAATTGCCTAACATTAACACAGTGCCTTGGATTTGATATAGACCAGAGACACGATTTACTGATCGCACCCATATCACACGAAAATAAAATTAAATCCGTCGACGAATTTCATGCAGCCTCAATTTTTCAAATTCACTCGGGCTACTTATGTAACGAGTGGTCCTTACCAATCGATTTCTAATTTTGCCTGCCAATAAATGTTGTGGAATAAATGTCAACTGCAGTGTTGAAGTTTCAGTTTTTCTGTTCGTATACCTACAATTAACTCGTTAGGAAATAGGCATACAGAACTTTTTGGTATAGAATTAGACATAGTATACGATTAACTTGAATGAAAAGGTTATTTTGTATCGTGATATTAATAAATAAATATCTTGGACATTCTCACACACGGCCACCTGACCCCAAAGTAGGCGCCACGAGCCTTTAATATGGGTGTCAGAGACTGATATACATACATAGATATTTTAAAATACATACATAAATAGATAATATTAACATCCAGACACAGAACAAACACAAATGTTCGTCACACGAATATATGTCCTTAGTGGGATTCGATCGAACCCACGACCCCTGGCGCAACAGACAGGGTCACTACCGATTGCGCCAACGGGCCCGTTATTAAATGACGTTAGTAGTGTAGAATGTATGTACTCACCCCTGGCCAGCCCTGCTGCTGCTGCTGCCACTGCTGCCACTGGTACCACTGCTGCGCCGTGTAGTTGGCCGGCCACTGGCCCTGGCCCTGCGCCTGCGCCTGCGCCTGCGCGCCGCCCGCGCCCTTGCCCTGCGCCTGCGTCGCCACCGGCCCCGCCTGCTGCGCAGCGCCCGCCTGCGCCCCCGCCTGCCCGCCGCCGCCCATGCCCGCGTTCTGCTGCTGCTGGTTCGGGTTCCAACCCCAGTTACCCCAGTTGCCCCAGCCTGGAGATTATTAAACTCGTTTAAATATGTTTAACGTTAACTTCATTATAGTTAGTGTGCGTTCAGACTAATGTTTTATATAAGCGTATACATATAAACACGTTTTTTGAAACGCGTGTAATTACTCTCGCCACAACTGGTTCGAGCGTACGCGCCGGAATAATCCCGTGTACACGCGTTCGGCTTTTAAAAGCGCCGCTAAATGAAGCGCGCGTGTAAGCGCATATGCCGTAACGACCTTATACGCGCAAAATAACGCAATGTTGGTCAATTTGGCGATATTAGGAGGCGAGCGAGCTTTTATTTATTCTATAATATGCGAAAAACGTAAAGTACTCAGCTCTGCTGCGGCGCGCGATGGTGATAGAACCGCAACGCTGATTTTCAGTGCAACCAGCTTGGTCATTTAATTAGGGTGATGAAATAAAAACAACAACGGCTGGTACGCCTGGGCCAGAGTTGCGGTTGGCGGACACAGAAAGCCACACCGTTCAAATATTCATCTGGGAAACATCTACACCGACCGGAACAGGAACGACGGGCGACCCATGATTCGGTTGTCGAGTCGTAGTGATGTGGAAATTATTATGTGCACAACCACCCCTCAGTACGCGAAAGCGCTCAGTTTAGTGACATAGTTATAACGTGGAGTGACAAGTACCTTGGTTCTGGTTGCCCCAGTTGCCCCAACCACCCCAGCCGCCGGCCCACTGGTTCCAGCCCTGGTTCTGATTCTGGCCCTGGTTTGGTCCGCCCTGGTTCGGTCCCTGGTTTTGATTCTGCATCTGATTATCCTAAAAAAATCGTTAAAGTAATTGATACGTTGAATTGAAATTAAATTTAATAGTACTAGAGATGCAGTATTTTACTGGCCAAATCAATCTATGGCGGAGTTATCCAAAACCTCACTTGTCCAGCGAGGTGGATTAAGGCGGTATTGTGGTGGTGTTCGCTTGGTTATGTTTCGCAGCTTTGTATATGAATGAGATGTGAAAATAATAAATATATTATTATGTGTAACGGCTATTTAATGTAAGTATATTTCCACATTATGCAGATCTGTTACGTTGTTTTCATATATTCACAGAAATTAGGCTTCCGCTGTTTATATCGTTAAATCAAAATCCCGCTCTGATCGCATTTGCGAAACGCACCGTAAAGTTATCTAGGTTTATACGCACACAAGTGCGAGCTCTATGCGTTCATTAGTCTGCGGAATACCAATGAACATAAACTATTCTATGTAATTTTGAAGATAATTCCGTCCCTTAAACTTCCACTTTGTATTATGCAGTCATATAATTAATCATAGCACTCGTCCTTTCCTTTCCTCCTCTTCCGCGGCGCTATGGATGCTCTTGCGTTGAGGGAATTTGGAGCTAACCTAGGAGGGGTAAACCCTATCGGTGAGTCCCCCGCTGTTGAGCGTGGGGCGAGTTATACGCGTATGCTTACCTTCTGGTTGGGCCCGCGCGGGCCGCCGCCGCCTCCCGGCATGTTCTGCCGCGGCGGTCGGTTCTGGCCGCCGCCGCGCTGCCACGTGCCCGCGCCGCCGCCGCCTCCGCCGCCTATGCCGCCGCCACCCCCGCCGCCGCCCATGTTGTTGCCTGACAAACACCACATATACATTAATTCATACTTAGCATATACAGTTTTTTGTCCATTTAACGGGAGTTTAGCCTATGTCACTAACAAGCCGTTTTTTCTTCATTGCTTCATCATTCCATTGAGGAGAAGAAGGACAAACAACATGTATGTATTGTTTCTCCTCTTAGTTCAATGTAAACTCATCAGTTTACCCCACATTCTTTCTAGCTTTAAGACCATCGTTTAAAAGCTAGAATGAGATGATATTAGAAAATATTAATTTTCCGCTTGTATTATAAAGTATTGTTCATTAAAAAAATTAGAGTCAATTCGTATAGTAGTATAAAATTTAGTAATACATTTTATTATGTTTACTTGTCTGAAGTTTATCAACAATCGTTATGCATTGTCGAAGACATTCATGTAGCTGGCGTACATTAGACACTTGGTAGTTACTGTGCCAGGGGTCTAAGTTTCATATGTTGCACTGACCGTGGTGCTGCATGGGCATGGGCGGCGGCCCCTGCCGCTTGTCCTGCTGGTGGGGCCGCGCGCGGTCGCGCGAGAAGCTGCGGTCGTTGCTGCGGTTGTCGCGGCCGCCGTCCCGCGGCCCGCGCCCTCCGCCGCCGCCGCCGCCGCCGCCGCCGCGCCCGCCGCGGAAGTTGTCGCGGTCGCGCCCGTATTCTCTACAAAAACCATCATTACTTCATTTACTGATAGCCACAAACAAGATTTACAAAGATTTTTAAATATTTAAATAGATTCGCAGCACAATTGGCTGATTCCAGCGTGCAATTTATATAAGTGAAATTAATTTACCTACTATTTATTTAAATAAGAATATTATGAAGTATTTGTACAAATTTCGATTAAAGCCCGCGCCACTATTAATGAATCAACGTACCGATTGTTTTGCTGATTGCCCCCCCAGCCTCGGTCGAAGCGCCCAGGCGGGCCGCCCATGCCGCCGCGGTCCCGGCCGCCACCGCCGCCGCCCCATCTGCCGCCGCCGCCGCCGCCGCCACCGCCGCCGCCGCCGCGGTTAGCGGGTCCCCACCTGCCGCCACCGCCCCCGCCGCCGCCGCCGCCGCCACCGCCACCGCCCCATCTGTCCTCTGTGGGATATGGGAAGATTATTTATAGACCACTTTAAGCGCACTTCAAATATGCGTCTCTCCTTTGACCAGCACAAGCTGCATCTAAAACAGTCTGCTAAACGCACCGTTACCGCGACCTTCATTTTCGTCGACTTCACCAATGGTCAAGGCCCGGAGCCGTAAGACATTGCATTACTATGGAATGCGATCGTTTTTAGTTTTTGAGTAAAACCTAAATATAAATTACTGTAGTACATGTGTTTTTCCTCAAGTTTACATTCCTTTCCAATGGCTAAAATGGGATTGCCGTTTATTCATTGACGGTAACTGCGTTATTGCTTACTAAGTATGACATACAAACTATCCGATTATTCGCAGTCCGATTTGCTGTTTGGAATGTCCAACTAACGCCAATGTAATCGCAAAACCCTTGCAAAATTAAAACAACAGTGTCTGAAGGGGCACAACTATCACGGCGCACCCTAAATCTGAGGTCTATCTCGTACAATCCTGAATGTTTGCAGGGAAGCAGGATCTTTCCTGTTCTCGTAAAAACTAAGACATCCATTAAGCCCACTTCATCGTTGATTTTAGTATTCACGTGGTATGTCCAGGAGCCCTTCGTGGTGGTAACGAATAAATTTATTTAAAAAAAAACTTAGTAACAACCTACCTAACCATCCACTCCAATAGTGGTGGGGGCAATCACCATTGGCAAATCCAGCTCAACTGAGTAAAACACTGGCTCAGTATGGGAACTGGGGAGAAAAATTTAGCCTAATATAAATATGTGTATCAAACTCAAATCTTAAGGGTGGTTGGTTGGTACATCATGGTCGTTGCATCCTCCATGCAATTTTCATTGAATATACAAAATTTTCAAGCTATTTTATCGACAGAAATTTGGAAAGTGGTAGAACCAGTAAACGGGTCGCACAGAACAGTACAACCGCAGGGCTACTTCTGTCCTGTATTGTTCGGTCTTCTCACTAGCTATTGTTTCATCTCACTCCTCGTTGACTTCATTGAGAATAGCAACGCATCAGTGGCCAGTTTAAAAGGTGAACTCGGTGTCACATTCTCCAATTCATATCTAGAAACGGATACGGTGATCGGATCGGGCAAATAATACATGCCTGGACACAGCTTTAGACAACCTCGGCGCACTTCTGTGCGCTGTATTATTACCAAATTTTCACAATGTTATGGATTGTGCATGTTGGGAAAAAAGCAAATATAGCTAATATGCTATAGATTTTTGGTAGCAAGCCCGATATTGACCTGGATTTGTTGAGTCCTATGAATTCATCGACATTCTTCAGTTCATTGGTCCAATTAAGTGAATAATCAGTACTGATTTGTACTGTTTTTTGAGTTACTGATAACAATATTGTCTGACCATTGCCACTTCAGCTTAACAAGTTGGTTGTCTTTCATCGGACTAATATTATAAAGGCGAAAGTTTGTGAATGTGTGTGTTTGTATGCTTGTACTTGTTGCGGACACCCTGGATACTAAGATACTTTTTATGCCGATACTGTTTACGCTTAAGATAAAAAGTAATTTCAATATTTTTTCACTATATACTATAAATTTCACGCGGGCGAAGGTGCGGGAAGCAGCTAATAGTTAATATACCTGATCAAAATTGATTTTAATGCTAACCTTGCATATGTCCTTGGGAAGCACAAGTTAAAGAAAAACAAAGATTATTACAATGTCAATAAATGTGCAATCGAGAATTCAAAGTTGGAACAAGTCAAAGGATCTTTAACTGGTTGACGGATATGAAGATTTTTTAAAGCCACTTTTGCGCTGTGTTGGAATGATACAACGTTACTGTCCACTGCAAGTATTGCTGCTGTGCCATTTTTTTTTCGTCATCCATCCTGCGCATCTGGGGAGGCTCCGGGATCTCTTAAGAACGCACCGGGCCCCCCCTGATTGTTGCTGTGCCTAATACTCGATGTTCATAGATGCTGCCATGACAACCTTTCTCCATGTAATAGCTATAAAATAATTTTTAGACAATACTATATAGCATAGGTAAATTTAATTTCCTGACACTGATGGCCACTAACCCCTTAACTATACCATATTTGGAGCATACTCCACGCTTTATCAGTTGCAATATGCTGAAGGGTTGCCGCCACTGGCCGCTGAATGTTAGGTTTTCTGGTCCAGGAGCGACGGATTTACCTTTTATTTCAGAGATTCCAATCTTACGTACTGAGACCGACCATGCAACAGTGTTTTTGCTTCCTGTGAGCTACTAATACATCAACACCTTCCACTGCAAACTATTAGATAAAATCACGTTGTTTTTATACGAATTTTGTAATCAAAATCTAAGCAAGTATTGCCCCTTCATCGCGCTTTAAGAAAGTGTGCTTAACGTGGTGGCTAACAAGTTAGCAATTTAATCTGACTTTGTGATATAGATTGTCTTAAAATCATAGGTTCTTCATAGACATATTCTTTCTTACTTACCTCAATATCTAAGCAAGGAAGGCACCGGGACGTTTTCTAGTAGATTCTAGCTTCTTCTTTCTAGTAGATTCTAGATTATAGCTTCCTACGGATATTTTAACTCACTTAAAATATCAATACATACAATACCCACCAAGTCCAGTTTTGTATCCATTTCAATAAAACTATTAACTAGGTGCTACGCATCGAAGGCACTGGTTTGTTTCCAAAGAGATTGCAGAGCCTTCTTACAACATTTGGGCGAGTTCAAATGTCAATACGCCACCACCGTTTCCATGTACAGATTGTTAAAAATATTCATCTTTACAAAGAATACACTACCAGGTCGATTAGACATGCGAAGTAACCTTTACAGTGCACGATGAATATACCGGTTAATTTCCTAGGAGATTGCAGAGCCTTGCTAATCTCAGAATTATCTTTAAAAGTTTTCCCCTGAAAAAGGAATCGGTCAATTGATTCGCACGTCGGTTAGGACGGTTAGAAGTGCAATGTTACCTCGGTCGCGGCCAAAGTCCCTCCTGCGGTCGTCGCGTCGGCGATCGTTCGACCGCTGCCGCTTGGCGGGCGGCGCGTCCTTGCTGCCACTCCTCTCCCTCTTCTCCCTCTCGCGGTTCACGCCGGCAGCCTTGGCTTCCTTATGGAACTCCTCAATGATCTTCTCGGCCGCCTCCCGGTCCAAGTCCGGATAGATCACCTCGTCTATCCATGCGGATTTGTCCGGCAGGCTGAAGTTTGCTGTGTGACAGAAAAGTTGACAAGTCAGTTGGCGTAGGGATGAAGTTTTATCGTAACGAATGGGGACACGTTATCCCCGCTCCCGAGTCCCGCACGGCACCCCCATCGCGTTTATTCAATTCAATGAGGCAAGATGCGAAATAAAATAATATCGATAGTCGAAAGCGTTTAGTTGGTATTAGCGAGGGGGGTCCCGTGCGACTACCGCGCGGTTAGTGTGCAATCACCTTTCATATCGAGTATGGCTCCATCGGGCACCTCCTTGCCGGCGACGGCGCGCGCCTCGAGCCGGCGCGCGTACTCCTCGGCGGCGGGCACTACCACGACGGCGACGCGCCGGCGGCCCTCGAACTCGCGCAGTTTCCTCCGCTGCGCCGACGGGTACACATTCGTCTGAACACGTAGCGACGCGATATCGAAACCGCGCAACGCACATACCCCCGGAGAGTGCCGATGCGGTTGTGGAAAATATAAAAAATGAACGCATTATAGTATCCGCGCGCACCGTGGCGTGCCGACACCTAGAACAAGCTCAATGGAGATCCTTTTGCTACTCGGTCCGTTTGGCAAAGTCTCGCGTTTGGCTACGTCGCCGTTCTCCGCGCATACTCACCCCGAGGCGACTGTATTTAGTGTATTTAGTAACGACTCGCGGTATGGACGGGGCGTCGACTTATACATAATGACGTACCTTGACGATGCGTTGTTACGTGGATGACCGGTATGAAGCTAAATAGAATGATTAATACATACAATAATATAGGTATTACTAGTTATTCCATAACGCGCTGTCGTGTGCGTATGTATCGATGTTATAATTTAACGAAGCACTTCGCCAAACTGCCTTTGTCCGAAACGACTCACTTTTTTCCATTAACGTGGTTTTAACGTCGCAATTCGTCGCAAGTCTCAACGCTCTCAAGTGTATAGCATCAGGACGATCTCGATTGTTCCTGAATTAAGTGTAGCTGCCCAATTCACACAAGCAAATTCGTAAATTTCATTTAACACAACGTAAATTCAATAATACTTATTGTAATTCTATTTCAAATGAAAAAAAAAAGCGTCTCACCTGGTCGAGTATATAGTTTCGCCGGCGGGTCTTGGCGATTTCCAACAATTTAAGGACGCATTTAGCGCCCTTGGAGACCATAGCGTCCCACCTGCCCTCGTAGACGGTGCGGAAGGGCTTACAGTCCACCTGAGATTGACACACTCATACAGTGCCTGGTCCGGGCCGGGCCGACTTAGCCTAAACCGTTGTCTTAGCCTAGTCTTACGCTATAGTAATAATGTTGGGATACCAGGGGCGCTGCGGGCCGGTTGGTTAGTCCGTCCTCTTCTCTGGCGATCCACTGGTATCAATCACACTAACAAGCGACTTCCGCTTTTGTCGTTTGGCTAGACGCCACCGACCGCTACAGGACGGTATTGCAATGTTTTAGCTATTGTTTGGTAATAAATGTTGCTCATAATTGACACCCTGTTGAAAACACATGAACATTAGTATCGATGATCAAGTTTTTGTGACACACACACACACTGTGATTTTTGCATTTGCATTGCTCAATTTTGGTTCGCAAACCTTAGTAGCTGAAAAGGAAATAAAATTAGTTTTTGTATGATGAATTCTGGTGTATAAGTGTGAAATATCTGTGCTACTTAATAAAACATTGGGTAAGAGAATTGTCCTTTACAAAGATTTTATTTAAAATATGCTTATGTAATACCAATATTACTCTTATAGAATTTTCTAAAGATTTAAATTGTGCAAGTGAAAAGCAGCAACTTCACAAATCTTAACATAAAGAGGACGTCACAAAAGTTGTGTGAAAATTAAAACTATGAACTGAGTAACGCTAGTGTATACAGTATGTATTCTGGTATGCCCTGGAAAACGTGTTGTATTATGAATTCTGTATGAAGTGGATTTAAAATTTGTAGTATCGAGTATAAACATCGGCACGCAAGAATAGCTCTGATCGGAAATCGGAGGGGATAGCTGCCTCGCCATTCAAGGTCAGAGCAAGGCTGTCGTGACGCTAACAGTAAATAAATGAGGTCTGCATGGGGGTGATGTCAAGTAAGTGAATGGGGTCGTGTGTATATGAAAGTATGAGTGTGTGTGTGTGTGTTTGTGTTTGCGAAGTGCGTACCTTCATATACTGCATGGGGGTGATGTCAAGTGAATGGGGTCGTGTGTATATGAATGTGTGTGTGTGTTGTCTGTTTGCGAAATGCGTACCTTCATATACTGTATGGGGGTTA
>DWTT01001226.1:0-12251 GCA_018250895.1 Carterocephalus mandan
CTAGACTTTCGTTAAGCGTGTGTAATCACCTCATAGCGAAATAAATTATTTGAATTTGAATTTGAATTTGAATATATTCTTTAAAGAGACAAAGCCAAAAGATTGTCAGACGGACACAAGAGGCAGATTAATGGGGTTCCGTTTTTCACTTTTTGGGTATGGAACCCTAAAAAGTAATAAAAATTGAAATGTTTATCGGCCAAGTACAGACTTGCAGTCTTTTTTTTATTTGTGCGACTTGTTTTATAGGTTTATATTTTCATTTTATTTTGAGTAGATATATGTATATCTATTTCAAAATCGTTTAATGAACGATATTTGCTGTCGTTAATCACTAAGTTCAAATGTTTTCATCGACGTTAATCTGAACATAAGCATACAACTGTTTTGACTATTCCGATTTTGGATGAAAAATAATGTTGCCTAGAAAATATAAAAATACTACATTTTAGTGAACATGTTTTTTTCCATTTATTTATTTTAGTGCCATTGCAATGCACATTTTGTCCGAGACCTCGCGAGATTAAAAAAAAAAGTTGTCGTTAAATAATGAAGTGGCGTCGCCATTTATTTGTTTTCAATTGTAGCAAATTGCTCCTCCGATTTTGATTGCGTTGCCGTCGCGGAAGCTCGTTATGTAGTCGACTTACCGCTGTTTGTCCGCTGTTGATTGGTAGATGGTTTGAATACTTAACATCATGCCTGTATTTCTCCAAAACGGTAGGCAGATGTGTGTCATAAACCCACTTTTCACCAGTTATTTCCCAATTCCCATGTGTTAGTGAGCCTACTGCTATGCCACCACGACTACTTGTGTTACTGTTCTCCTTTGTTAACAGCCATCTGTTATAGGAAGGCAAGATACATTAGTACTGAAGTACAACTTGCCTAACTAGCTAACCCAAATAGCTATCAATTCCTAACTTCCTTAATTGAATTAGAAACTGTGGCTATATCTCTAATTCAGTCGCGTACGTAATACGCAAACGTACATACATGATTTAATGATGTAATCTCAATCATGCCTTCAAGGCGTCTGAGAGTTTGCCTTTGCCTAGTCACGTACTAAGCTTTGCCGTTCAGTTGCTATTGTACTTGGTTGCGTCTGTTTAGTTATTAAATCTGTGGTTAAAGATTTCCGAATGTAGGTAAGACTTTTAATTTTATTAATACATACTTAAATAAGGATAACAATTCGTACATCACAATCCTTTCTTTGTTCCGCTGTTGGGCACTGGTCTCCTCTCAGAATGGGAGGGATTAGGCCCTAGCCCACCACGCTGGCCATGTGCGGATTTGCACACTTCAAATGCCTTCGAGAACATTATAATGAACTCTCAGGCATGCAGGTTTCCTCACAATGTGTCCTTCACCGATATAGCAAGTGACATTTAATATCTCAAATCGCACATAACTTAGAGAAGTCATTCGTGCGTGCCGCTTGGGTTTGAACCCGGACCGCTTGAGTGAGAGGCATGTTCGATAACCACTGGACTGTCACCGCTACAAGTCTATTCGTACGCCAGATTGTTTTTATTCATATGTTACATATTTTTATATAATAATATATAAGAACTAAGCACGCACAGAAGGTAAACCCGCAGTTTTGACCCAAAAGTACCAGGGGTTTTCTGTTCACTTTTGCAGATTTTGTTGTGATAAGTCCTCAGCTTATAAGTAGCACGTGAAAAGTTTGTAAGCGGCTCGATAAAGCGAAAGTGCGAACCACAATGTACCTATGTTCATTAATGGTTTAATGTTTTCAGCGGCCGATGATGCGGCGAACTGTGCGTATAATGATAAGCCTAGGACCTGGTCTCATTTTCTGGTCGCTGTGGTTCTCCACTAATCAATACTACTACAACATAAATATCATGGACACACACACACTGTGAGACTTCACACCTGACCCCAAGCTGCTAGGCGCGAGCCGGTACTATTATCAGAAACTAAAATACATACATATATATTTTTAAATACATACTTAAATATGTAATATAAACATCCAGATAAAACAAACACAAGTGTTCGTCACTCGAACGTTTCTCCTGGGTGGGATTAAAACCCACGATTCCGCCAACGGGCCCGTCAAAAACCTTATGAAATCACAATCATTTCAATTTTGGGCACGGGCCTCCTGTTTGGATCTAAAAATGGTCTCTCTTCATAGAAATGCTGACGTAATTATGTTATATTATGAATCAAGGGTTATCGTTATCAAGGGTTATCGTGTCATGCAGTAATACAATACACAAACTGTGTGCCTTTTATCATCAACTCTCAACTCATACACTTGTATGTGGCGATTCAGTTCAGTCGAAAAAACTTTATAAACGAGTTCTTTATGTACTCATTTTAGATGAACTCTGATCTTTTCGCAAGCCAATATGCCAATACGCGGTTACTTCTTGCTCGACGATGCTTTTGACCTAATTTTCGATGCGGCTTTCGTTTTAATAATCGTAAAAGTTAAAAACTCGTTAGGCGGCGCGTTCGCAAGACCGCCGTACCTGTTTCCCACGTGATATCGTCAACTTGCGCCGGTGAAATACATGGGGGAATATAACGCGAAGTACTGTCGCGCGGGACTTTCTTATTCATTTATTAATCTTGATTTCCGAGTGACAGGATAGAAATGAGACAATAACTAGGAGGAAATAGTTTTACTGTACATAATTTTGAGTACATACAAAACAATCGAGTTATTCGATAACAGTCGATAAAAAACGGCGGCATACGATTGTTTGTCGATTGTTTCAATGTGAGTGTTCCGGTGTTAAATAAATAATTTGTTTTGTCTATGCGCATAGAGTAACTGTGAATTTTTTAGATTTTTTTTTAAGATAACTTAATATCGATTTTAGTATAAATATATGTATGTGTTGATTAGATAATTTTTCGTCCAGAAGAATTTAGTTAGTCTGTTAAAGGACACACAACTCATCTAACTTATAGCGAAATCCAAGTAATTCTTCAATGGTACTTTACTTTTGAAAATGAAATGAAAATTCTCGATTGGTCCTGTCGATCGTACGATTGGAACTGTCGATCGTCAATTTAAATTTTTTGGAAAAACATCCAAGTGTATTATCGAAGTATTGAACCGAAAATAAGGATTCAATCGATATGTTCATATGAATGACATACCCAATTCGAATTATCTGTTTGACAACTCATATCGCACCATATGAATGAATTCATCTTATGACCACATTTACGCAATTGCCTCGATGCAATGCGATACAGGTGCGGTACCACGGTGGGTAAACAGGTCTATGAAACACATACTCGTAAATTTGTCGGCAACAGTTGGTCCCTGTCGATTTGTCGATTTGATAAAATTTATGTTGCTTTGCTTTACTATAACAATTAATAAGCAGAAACTACAAGTTCAGCTGGCGATTATATAATCTGGTTAAATAATACTTCAACTGTATTATAAAAACAAGTCAGAACACGCAAGAAGGCTTCGAGAACGCTTTGCTTAAATCTGCATTCGAACGAGGCGACGACGACGGGCCGTGAACCAAGAAAAGATCGTGCCAGATTTAAAATATGGACCAGTGTTGTTAAGGGCCCCATACACGGTACAATTTATCTGTACGATCCGTCGTTTCAGACCGATCGGACAGACGAATTGTATGTGTATTTCAAGATCGTTAACGATTTACTTAATTTTTTGCTTGGCATTTTTGTGACGATCGATCGGACAGATCCATCGCACCGTGTATGGGGCCCATTACGTATCTGGATAAATACGAATATTTTACGTAGCATATTGATCGCTATTTAGTGATCTCAAAAATTATTTCTGATATTAGAATTCAATCTTATTATATGAGAATTAATCTGATATTTAGTGTTCATATAGTGTGGATATATTGGAGAGATTTGAACTTTAAAGAGCTATTTCAAAAATATATAGAAGCATTTGTAATCTGAACAAATCTGAAACAATAACCTACGAACATCTTCCATGTACGTCATTGTATTCTTTTCAATCGTCGTGTCGGTGGTATTTCAGAGTCGGTTACGCAGTGTTACATCCCTAATGCCGTCTGGTTCAGAGGCGCCGTGTACGGTCAGCTTAGTTAAACTGAGAGTAACAAATCAGTTTTATCTGCATAGCTAAGGTATGAATTGTGGATTGGATGATTTAAAATATTGGAGTAAGAAAAATATGAGAAAAGAAGAATTCGTTTTGCAGAATAGTCGTTGGAAATATTGGTTTTGTGGGGTTGAAAATGTATTACCTTCTATGGAATTTAGAAATAAGGAATAAGGACTCATTTTGTCGCTTTGTTACGATATCCATTATGGTTTGTATTCGTGGTTACGGATTGTTCTTTATTGAAAAACATCTATCATTAATATATCTTTAAGCTTGTTGAGACAAATGTTTTGGTAAACAAGCAAAGCACAAAATATTTTTAATGACAACTTATACTCCTGCGTCGTTGAATGGCTTATTAAAAGCGGTCGGCAAGTAAGTAGATATTATTAAGACTTAAAAAACTTGAATATCAAAACTTGAATTATACTAAAATTCCTTTAAATATCCAAGCGACCTTAGAATTGTGGGTTACATTATTCCCGCCACTCAATCATGCCCCCTGATAACAATGCGTCACAGAGTAATTTCCATATCTCTCCAAGATGGCCGCTTTCAGCCGTTTCAATGCCTGCAATCTCGAGAGTGGTCCGATGATGGCTTGGCTTGACTGAAACTTTGCATCACCATTAAGCCATTCTATAGGTCCAGCCCTCAATGGCAGCGCTTTACGGTTGAGGTGCGTGTGGTGTATGCTATGCACAGTAAAGTGTGCCTAAGAATCTTTTAAAAGTTTTTTAAGTCTAAATCTTTTATAAGTGTTTTCGTAGTTTGTAGTTACCTAGACTTTCATTAGGCGTGTCTAACCACCTCATAACAAAATGAATTATTTGTCTTTGACTTTGACTTTGAAAAGATCTTTTCTTCTTCTTTTTAAGTACATAAAGCTTTTATGGTTACGTATACGTTAGATATTAATTATGACGGCCAGCTAATAAAGATTAACGTATACCATTGAAGGAACCAAAAATGTATAGTAGTTTTTAGGGATGTTACCAAAATTTTTTATATTGCTGCAAATATGAAATGTTAGTTTCATAATCATCATAATTTACACAACCATTTCAACCGAATTGTTAAGTTAAGTTTTGTAATTAATGATCCTCTGTTAGGTACGTCCTTGTTCTAGTTCCACAAAATGTTGTCCCATCTCGATGTTGGTCTCAGGTGTCCGAGTACCCTGTTGTTCTTACCCTAAAGATCTGAATTGAATGTTACTGTCAGCGCTGCTGGACCTTACAATCTGTATGATTTTCTTTCTAATTCATAACCTTTTTTTTGGAAGGTTCGTACATACTGTGATTTTTTTTAAAAATATGATCTGAATAGTGCACTGTATAGTTTATTGCAGTACCTACCTATGAAATACATTGATAATATTTTCTACTGACATTGACAACTTGTACGTGTAATGTCGTCTTACTTCGTAAGAAATGTGCGTGTTGTCCGGTGGTACACTAGAAATGTTGAACGTATTGGGAAGTTGAAATAAACGTATCGCTGACACGTGAAACTGACGACTTGTAATTACGACGTACGATGTTTTTACTTAAAATTGGCATTAGCACTCGGTATTGTACCAGTAACTCCATTAAGTATAAGTAACACGAAATGCGTCTAGTTCTATCGCTCGTCTCTTTGGGGACAATTCTAATGTGTTGTAGAAAAAAAAATTAAGTACGAAAAAGATTAAACCCTTTGTCATAGTTATCTACACTATAGCGGATTTACCAAACTCAAATCAATATCCAATTATGAGTACCTAGAAATATTTTCTTTCTCTCTGCCTTTAGCCTACATTAATGTTGCTGGAGGCAGAGACACCGAAAAGGATTTTAACTTACATGCGAAATAAATAATTAACGGCCGGAATTCGAACCCGGGACCGGCAGTTCAACAGTCAGGATTACTGACAACCGCGAGTCCTAAAAATGAAACGAATTTTGTATGAAGATCGAAAGCGCACATTCGTCATATCTATTGTTTATTCGAGCCAATCAAGACTCGCGCTCAATCCAATTTAATTCTGTTTAAACTGGAAATATCAAGTAATAACTACATCTGAGTACTAAGTCATGGTGCGGGATAATCCAGAAGCGTCGCGAAGAAATGAGTTTAATAAGTCGAGCAGTATTTCTCTGCGGTTTTATTACATTGCGGAGTTCCACTGAATTGTTTCTGTTAATATGTCACTTGCGATGGGAGATAGAGTCAAGAAAGTCTGATGTATAGATAGACTTTTAGATGGATCTTTACAGAACGTGCATTGGTTATACATTGAACCTACATTGGCTCTATTTAAAAGTTCGCTATGGGCCAGATGTAGCGTCCATAGGCTCGCGTCGATTCAATGTGATTGACAGAGATAAACAACGAAAGTCGCTATCTGTTTGTGGAAGGGTGACCAATAGTGACAAAAAGTTCATGTACGCTACCGTGCTTCAGAAGGCACGTTAAGCCGTCAGCGCCGTTTTCAATAGTGAAAACAATAGTTAAGCCTTGTCGAAGACCTTCGGGTTGCTTGAGGTCATTCGAAACTGGGTTGACCATTGACCTCTACACTAATCCACAGCGTAGTATGCTCTAGATCTCCCGCAGATCTGTCTGTGGGGGAGACCCGTACCCAGCAGTGGGATTTCTATGTGTTGCAGCAGCAGGGGCAGGACCACCGATCTGTGGATCGAACCCAAGACGTCTTGTTTAGCAGTCGTGGCTACAACCACTAGCTAGACCAACAAGTAGTAGTATATAGTTAAGAGTCTTGATATAATTTTTTTAAATAAAACTTGGTTAAAATTTTACTTAGCTACATCTTAGTTCGCTAAAGCGACGAAATCTTATTGTAAGATCTGAAGCGGGGCTCCCACGTGACTCTTAATTTGTGCTCCCAGTAAGGGTTTATGTCTACTAGTGTTTTGATAAGCTTAGAAATGTTGCGCATATTCATGTAAAGCTAGCAAAACCCAGCGGACGATGTTCTGTTTGTGTAGGTAAATTTAGTGGACCCATTCATACTCGTATATGCGCGATTGGGTCGCACTGAAAACCGACCATCTTAGTTGCCGATCTCGGTGGCTACGGCATAATGACGAGTGCGTCCCCTTTCCGTCAACGATCTATTCACATTGTTTCATATATTTTATTGTGTACCTTCATGTGTTTGTCTGACACAATAAATGTTTTCATTCGTTCCTTATAAAAGTGGCACACTAAATCTGATCAAATACGATCACTTTTTGCTTTGATTCTTGTCAGAAATGACGTATTCTTAAGGATTCTACGATTAATTTATGCCATTTCGAGGGATTATTCCTATCTGCCACTGAATACTTTGAAGGCAACGTATCTATCTCTTTTTTCATTAATCTGTCAATGGGTATGTAATAATGAAGAAAAATTGTGTAAAATGGCAGATGTCTCATGGTGATGGATAAAATTGTATTTTCATTTTTGTAACATTTTTTTTTCCTAAGATTATGAATTTTCATTGTATTTATTTGACTTTTTCTACCGGATTCTTTATGTTTTTTGCTTTTGATTGGAACGTCTTCATTGTTTTATTACTACAAAGGTTGACTGGAACAGAATTATTTAAGCATTACGTCCGCCTTTTGTCCCTTATATTTCATAGGTACAATAAAGATTTAATATATAAATAACAGATTCAGTAAAGTTTTCACTAATAACATTATTATTGTAATAATCTGTCATAACATAAGATGATCTGGATTTTTCAACTTCTGAATGCAAACGAAACAATCAACAAACTTCAACTGCACTTCTATTAAATGCATTTTTTTTATTTTCAGGTAAGTGTGCTGTTTCAATTCGGATGAGGTATTGCCCGACTGCGCGACGCAAAGAACGGTACCTATTGTGTGTGTATATTTCTATGTACGAGTATGTTAAGTTTAATAATTTTTCTCTATCTCTAAGAATTTTAACCACTAAAATTTTATTGAATTATAACGAGAAAAAACATAGGACTATTAACGAGAAAAACAAAGATAATGTTTCTTTAGCTATGGCAAGCGTATTCAAGTTACATACCTATTTCGGCAACAAGAGACCCTTCTTATCAAAGTGTATCTACGGTTTCGATAACGATAAAATGCGCTAATTCCACGTCGGATCGTAAATTACTTTAACTTTGTCGTCCTTGTAATTTCAAAGTAAGTTACAGTGAAGAAGATCCTCAACGGCTCCTGTAAACAAGATGGGAAACACCCTAAGGAGGCTTATTTACTACGTACAATTAAATGTTGACTGTTTTACGATTCAAATTTTACCACTGCTCCGAAAAGACATACTTATTTCCCGAATTTGGGGTATCCAAATTTATCTAATTACATTCGCAATAGCCTATTAAACACTACAAAATTTTGTTCAAGTGGAGAGTGTTTTAGTAACTTAAATACATGCTACGGCTGAATTAATTTGTTTTTTTCTTGCATAATTATGCTATATTTATTTTCCATCACATGAGAGCATTTTTAATGTATTTACGTCGAGTTTAGTGTGAGGATAATGTGCTTTAATCCTTATTCATACTAGTTCAGTTATCAGATCACACATTCCGTACCATAGGTACTTAAGTACCATTGCTTGTTTCCATTCTCTACGCAAAACCAAGAGTCTGTGTTTACCATGAAATAAAACGGTAGGAATTCTCGTTTCCAGCCAACTCGTTAGGTATTCATTGTGATTCAGGTTTTGTCTGCCAAACTGTTTTCTTCGCTCATCGTGTTTATATTCGGAGTGACTTCCACAATTTTATAAATATCTATGGTATTAAATAATATGGTTATATTTTTGACATGCCTTTTTTCTTGGGGAATATAATCTTTCGTATGTGTTGAACAACGTTTAACTTAAGAGTAGATACTTTTTGTATTCATATTAATATATACAGTTTAAACAACAAATTTCATTCTTCGTCATTTGTGGCCTTTCTACAGTAATCTTCAAACAATACCAGTTACAGTGATAACTTTTGCTGTTGACTATTGTATACAGCGGGATCTATAACGCGCAACGACAAGGTACGCAAGGAATAACTAAATCAGTGATTGAAAAATAGCATCTTATTTAAAAAATCTAAATGACACTGAATAGCTTTAACGAACGATGAATATAGGCTTGTGTTTCAATTATCTTCAAAATCTTAATAATATGTCTGATTCATATATTTTGTACAAAGAGTTTTATAGTTCGTGAGATCGCCTGACCCGCTGGAAATGTAAATTATAAATACTACTAATACTCGTACGTAGCCCTGTATAAAATAGCACGAAACTACGCTTTCTGCTGTAAAAATGTTCGTAGATAAATTTCTTTGGGAGCCCAAAGTTCGAACTTTCGCAGTCTGGCAATGTTAGGCTTGATTGATCTGAATCGATCGAACTTTGTGTTTTCAATTCGGTTTATTTTGAGTTGAGGTAGATTTTCGCCAATATGTTATATACTTTTAGAATATGAATGTCAGTATATATAAAATGCTAATTTATTAGATGGCTACAAAAAACTTATTGTAACGTTTTAACTGACGTTACAATAAGTTAAAACGTTAAAACGTTACAATAAGTTTTTTGTAGCCATCTAATAAATTAGCATTTTATATATAAACTGTAACCGTAACCGTAAACTGCTGGCATTAATTTTATTAATTAATTAACAAACAATTGCACTTTTGCACTGTGGGTTTCGTATGGCTGACTCACATGTAAAACCACGTAATCTGACCCCTAGACTTGAGTCAAATATAGTATCAGTAGGTGTGTAAGATAAAGATCTGCCCAGGTCAGACTCAAATATAACGTATAAAAGGTAGAGATACGTAGGCACGAGTATGTGTTTTGAAAATGGCAGAACAAGTCCAGTCAACTTTATAATCATTTCAGTCAAACACTGAATAGTTCATACTATAGGTACCTACTATATACCTATGAAGGTAACATATTATCTACCTCTTCTTTACTTGATAAATCAATGATTGTAGGTCGAACGTGTACGAAGTTCACAGGGTCATCTAGTAAGGTCATAAACATTTATTTCAAGGTTAGCTTCAAATCAATTTAAATCAATCGATTCTAATAGAATGCTCAGGAAGACACAGGACCCAGATTGTTTAAAATGATTCCTAGTCATTGTAAGAAGAATTTGGGTGTCCATTATAGTAAATAAAACACGCCTTTGATCGCGTCCTTTAAAGCCGGCAATGCACATGGTGATGTCCCCCGTGTCGCACGTGTGCATAGGCGACGGTGACCACTTACTATCAGGTGGCCCGTATGTTTGTTTGTCTGTCTATGTTATAACAAATAGTAAATATAACATCTATGTCAGTCTTACAGGGAAAGACGAGATAAAGGTTCATCAAACAACCCCGAATAACTAGGATATGTTGGGTTTAATTAAGGCAAAATACGGATTGCAATGGGACGGGCAGCCCTGGCTAATGAGACTTTTAACTCTCTAGTATAGAGTATTATATCTATGCTTTTAACATACGCTTCCGGCCCAGGGATTACAAGTTTACTTAGGCGGGAAATATTTACTCAGTTCGTTTTTATTTTCTGGTGGTCGACATCTTGTGTTTTAATGTTTACTTGGAAGTTTTCAATAATTGAAAACACATAACACTTTAGTAGCTCGGTAAGATTGTTCTTCATGTTTTGGTTTTTGCGGTTTTTGTCATCTAGCTTAAAACGTGACACTTTAAGATACAAATTAGGTCAGTTATTGTTTCCTCCAATGATTTTTCACTCGAATATTTTTCGTAAAAGACTGTCTTGTTGGTCTAGTGGTTGTGCGACTGCTAGCTACTAGAGGTCCTGCGTTCACTCCCCGGGTCGGGTAATTTTCTAATTAAAAATTCCTTGTAGTTGCTCGGATTTGTGCTTGGTGTACGCACGTGTAGGGCAATAGGTTCACCGCCACACACCCAAATGGGAGATAAACATGACTATGTGGGTGTACTACTACACACTTCTGCCACCCCTTGCAGGAAATGCAGTCGTGATCATGTTATGTCGTTTTCGAAAAAGAGTTTATTCGTGCTGTGTATCACCCGCGCCCGACGCAGCGCCGCGCCGCAGTTGCTTTGCAGGGCTATAAATACAGCCCAGTTTTCAGGCTCTGTTTACAGGGTACGCTTCGTGAGTAGGAATTAGCTGTGGCTCGTTGGCTGAACATGTGAACGGATTTTTTTGTAGATAGGTACTTTAAGCAGTTTTTCACTTTACATAATAGTAAACGTAATAGTACATGCAATATCTACTATGTTACAATTAATTAAAAGCTTTAATTTATTATATTTGTTATTTTAAGATAAATCTTGCAACTTTAATTTCAACCATTTCCTATTGTACTAGGAATTTGTAACTGTCAATATTTTGATTGTATAATATTGTTGATTATTGATAAAGTTTTAATAACAATTCTATGCATGAGTCAAAATAAAGGATAGGAAATCTTTGTTGAAATATATGTTTCCTGTTTCTGCAATTATTATTTTATTTATGAGATATAAGATAGCAAACTAGCTGGCCCACGCATCCGCTGCCGCCCATAACAACCGTGCCGATATTGATGTAGTATCTCCTGGATATTTTTATGATATCAGTTTGAAAGGTTAACTTTTATACCAGAGTGAATGATGTGAACCCATTGTTAATAATGAGAGGATATATAGGTATACTGAACTTATTTATATTTTAAAGTCAGACCAGGTCCATGGAAATATAGTAGGTAGATAATTGTTATCTAGTATTACTGGTACAAGCCAGTACTAGATAACAATTATAATTCCTATAACTATTCTTCGGCTGGGCACGAGTCGCCGCACGAGTTAGAACTAACTGGCTCGTGACCTAATTGGGAACAGTAAATAGTTGTTATTAGCTATGCGGTCGGATAAATTATGACGTATTGGGTTACCTAGTTACGTAATTGGTATGAGCGATTAGGTAAGAGTTTATCATAGGCTTTAATGCATTATGAGAGACTAGTGGACGCCCGCAGCTTCGCTCGCGTGGAATTAGACGTAATATAACCTAAATACTAAATTTCATTGAAATAATGTAGGTATATACGAAAAACTTTTATGCCTACTAACTTTGCACCCCCCTTTTACCCCCCT
>DWTT01001227.1:0-12242 GCA_018250895.1 Carterocephalus mandan
AAGGCCTAATCCCTCCTCTCAGAGGAGACCCGTGCCCAACAGTGGGACAAAGAAAGGGTTGTGATGATGATGATGATATAAAAATACATTTTATAACCTAGATAACAAAACGAGTAACTTTAGTCTATGTACTAAAGTACACAATTTAATTACAATAATCATTTAGATTTAAGTTTTATTGGGTACTTAACTTCTATGAATTAATTTTTTCTAGGAATAACCGTAACGTGTTTTGAATTAATTACTCTTTTAGTTGCACAGCAATGTGAACTCATATGAGGTCTGAGGATAGAGCTCGTTACATGGTAGAGCCTGTATGAGGTTCAAATTTTACTTTTGAGACGTGATAAAAATGTATGTTGGACATTAAATGCGTGATAAAAAACTGTACATCGCAATGAAGATTATATTTCGACCGCCTATTACCACCGGTAGTCCCAGGTTTTAGTTCTGACAAATCATTTGAAATTAAAATATTATTTGCCAAAACAATCAAGATTATTTTTGATCTCTTATTACCTACTTGCCTGCAGCGTCAATCTGATGGACTGTTTGAATTAATATTCAATCATGATGAATATTTGAGTTATATGACAATGATGTCAGAAGAATGCCTAAATGTGGTAATAAACCGTCGATAAATGCGATAAATGTGTTTTAGAGGCTACAGAGCGCTCATATACAACTTTTTTACATTCAATATGTCGATGTTTTTGCCAGTTTCAATACTAAGTATCTGAATCGTATTTTCAATTCATATTTTCAAGTTATGTTATAACTTCATAACAATATGGGTCAGAAATGTTTTTTAGTTTTTTCCTGACCTCCCGATGTCAGTGCGCCCTCACGGACGTTCCGCGCGCCGCCTTCGTAATTGATGTGCATAAACACGCTGCTATACAGGATGATTAGACAAATATTAATTTAATTCATAAAAATATATCTTTTATAGTTTTTGTTTAGGTAACTACGAATTTGCGGCGTTTGCGGTAAAAAAATTAAGTCGGCTTACATGCAGTTCCTTATGGCCACACGACTTAATTGATCCTTGAGTTAGATGACCTAGCAACTTTGTTCATAAGATAAATTTCCCTGTAGAGAGAGGTGACGCTGCCAGCGTTCTGGGCACTGTGCCACATGGCGGCAGGTTGGATGACACATCTATTTATTTAAGTCATTAGTTTTAGATGTTATTAGGGGAAAGTACCCAAATATGGAATAGTACCCCAAATACGGAATCTAACCTGTATTGCGGTAGGACATACGACAAAATTCCATATTAGGGGTATATTCCATATTTGTTTATTTTCCTGTACTTCAGTTTATAAGTTATAACATATTAATATATTGCTTATTTTATCTTCGTAGTTATTTATTTTATTTTAAAGATTTTTTAAATAATTTCAATAATATTGTACTTGCGTAAAATATCGACTGTTGATTTAACACCCCGCTAATCTAAAAGCGATTTAAGTCATAATGTCGAATGTTCTCAAGCCACCGGAAGATTTTACAATTGAATACAACTAGCTGACTGTTTAACGTGCCCTCCGAAGCACAGAAGCGCCCATGAAATTTCGCCCCCAGCGGTAACCCATCCACATAAAAAAGCGACCGTGCCCGACGTTACTTAACTCTGTCGCTCGCGTAAGATCGACGTGAACCATTGAGTTCTGACGCTTCTAGTAGTCTAATAGTCTAACCTGAACGAAACTACTGAAATACGTTCTAACAACAGCCTATAGACAAAGACTAACAAAAATTTAGAAAGTACACACGAAAATCGTAATTAATCAATCATCAACGCTTATGAGCATCCTATATACACAAACACACACACCGACAACGCAGCTAGCAGTGACCAGCAGTGCGTAAATATATTTTGTACGGACAAAACTGTTATTTTAAAATAATAATTGATGTGCTCACAATGAGCTGTTCACATCGGGTTATTGTCAATGGTAGTTTTTTTTTCTTTTGTGGGCAACACGTCATTATCTTTGCTTGAATATGGAGGGAAAAATTGTTTTCCGCTTATACAGCCAAGGTCTGATGTACGGCGTGGATTGTGTAAAAAACTAATTATTTATGCGTAATTATTCATAGGATACGACCAGTTGAGTGCAGATTGATCGATCGTGTTAAGCAAAGTTTACTGTTATCATATTTTTACTCTATATTCATTGAATAACTTCACGTCTAAATGATGAACGTTGTGTAAATTAAAAAGTTTTTATTATGTTTAGCATAGTGTATAAATAAACGTTTACACTCCGAGCTAGGAATCCTTATATTGCCATTTATCTGTCAAAGAAATTGGGCATCGATCTGAGACTCCTATACCTTATTCCTGAAGCATTTCACTCTGAGTTTGGGTCTCAAAAGTAAAATCAAATTCGAATCGAGTTTATGATAAACATAAGGTTACATCACGGCTCTATTTTCCTGAAGGGGTAGACATTGGTGTGTACCTAGAACACCCACTTTTCATCAGTTACGTTTAGGTCCCATGCAATATGGTGATCTCCACATAATCTACCTATTGAAATAAACCGTGCACAAATTCAGTTACGGTTAATCGCTACCGATTCGAACTATCAAATATTTTGCACAAAAATAGTATTTAATTCAGTTTACGTAGTGGTATTGTAGGTAACTAATCTTCTCATTAAAAGTCCGTGAGTGAGAATAATGAATTTAATAAAAAACTATACTCCTTGGCCAATACTCACCTTGACCAAAATATTGTTGTACTTTTGTGTTTCATAATAAAGATAAGGTTAAAATATGCGATAACATCTAAACTGTATACCAATAAAGGTTTTTATTTTTACTTTGCCTTACCTAATATAATTTTTGTAATAATTAGACTGCCTCGTTGGTGATCGCAAGCTCGACTGCTAAGCTAGAGGTCCGGCGTTCGATCCTCAGGTTGGGCAACGACTATTGGGGTTTTCTAACTGGAAATATCCGGTCGCAGCTTAGAGTCTGGATTAGTTCGCCCGGTGTATGTCAATAGCTCACCTCACCACCTTACATGGGACCTAATAAACTTAACTGGTGAAATGTGTGTGTATGTATACACACCTCTGCCTACCTCCTTGGGGGAAATAGAGGCGTGATGTTTTGGTTTATTTAGAATTTAATTCAATCATTTGGACTCAGTAGTAATACCTATCTACTTAAAATGTACCTCGTGATATGAGTTTGAGTTGGTCAGTTCTTTAATAGGCACGAGGACTGCGGCAAGGACTGTTTGTGATAGTTAGTCCTGTTAGTTGGTGTTATTACATTTAGTACCGTGTACCTGGAAACCACATCATGCCAACCGAACTAAAACTTCTTTCTAAAACTTGCTTTTAAAACAATTATTACAATGTGGGAATGGTACGATGCAGGCCTTAGCGAAATCTGCAGTAAAGCAAAGGGTCGTAAGACGTACTCGTAAGTAACATTTACGGCTTTGTTTACACTTTTGATTAGCACAAAATTTAACGTGTTATATGTATATCAAACTTATCAACATACTCAATCCAAAGTAATTATCTCAGTGCATTTGGAAATAACACATACACACGCGACGTTCAAGCAGATGTGAAATTCTTAAAACAACTGTCATATCAGAAAACAATTTGCTGAGCAAAAAATAACTGTATAAAATAGTGAATTTTTACAATTTAACCTTTATACATGGTGATATTGGTGATACAATTTATAAAGTCGATTGGTTACCGCTAATTGAGCCGCGAAGCGAAACGTATAACGCGAAAATAAGAAAAAACAAGTTGTGCGACACCATTTTTCTTTTTACTTGACTCACTAGAAATCCATTTAACGCGGCTAAGACTGCCTAATTATTTTTAAAGCTTAATTTGTTTAAGATTCTTTTAATTGAAGGTGGTTAATTTCATGTTATTTTTAAAATATATTTTTTTAATATTTAATTAATTAATATCGAAAAATAGGAAAATTACACACTATTTGAAAAATGTTAATTTTGATATTTAAATCGTTTTAAACCACGTAGTTTATAATTTTTAATAGTTAATTTAAGCCTTTAATTTTAGTTTAGTTAATACTACTAAGTTTATCTACATCTTTGAATAATATATGATAAATGTCTCTCCATATTAGATACATTTATGAGGACTTAGAACGGATACTAACACTAACATCGCAGTTTTTTTTTATGTTTACGTGATACTTGTAGAATTATTTATTACGCGTTTTATTAATTTGATAGTACCTACATTCTAATAAAGCCAGACAGTTAATAGAAAAATCGAAATAGTTACTTAAGCTATCCACGTAGAGAAGTAGAAGAAGTATACTGTAGATCTGTAGAAGATATGGAGCTCTTATTCGGTAAAGATAAGTCTGACCAAAGCGTCGGATGGTGGTCAAAGGCCTGACCGTACTGCTTAAAATATTTGTGTTTATGTGAGTATCTTTTGTTGCAATAAAGATCACCTACATACTTATCGTTATAGTAGGAATTGTATCCTTATTTACGAAACTTAAACTGACCTCGAGCGCTTCAAACAACAAATAAATCTTAATACTATTCGGTTTGTTGTTCGGTTAAATATTCTGAACAGTAGTTTCCTATTTAAAAAAATGCTTAGTTACCTATAGGCGTCCCACTGTCACTACCCACGCTGCCCCAACGGATTGGAGAAAGTATTATCTATTCTCATAGAAATATTTTGTAATATAAAATATTATTAAATACAAAAATCTCTGCAACGACTGATGGTAAGTAGGTACCTACTTTCAATGTAATAATTATTATAAATTATTACTGGCCAACAATCGAATGATTCCATCCACCGCACGATCGCAGCAAAAAATGACACGATAAATTTATTAAATTTGATTAATGTTTTTTGTTCGAAAAAAGTTATTTTTATATAAAAACTTTGGACAGCACTTGCCCCCGCAGCCTAAGGACTCGATGGCGGAGTCATTAAAATCGCATAAATAAAGTTGAGAGTCGCGTTGCGAGCCGATAGACATCTGTTCGACAGCATGCCCTTGTAAAATAAATACGTGACTTTCGTGGAGCTTACAAAAGGATAGACACGACAGGACAAAAATTAAAAATTAATTTTTTTTATTTTCAATTGCATTTTGTGTTTGAATGACAGAGTTAATTAAAATTTTAATAATAGAATGAAATAAAATTCACCATAGTACGACAAAGATAAAAACTTTAAATTTTGTAGTTTACAGAAAGTAAAAAACATTTTACCTTTGAAATGAATGAATTTAAATTGTTGTAAAATTGTATTTTGGATAAGTATTTTGACAGAAAATATTAGTAATACAAAATGATCAGTTTGGCATCCCCAGAGGATGCCAAACTGATCATTTTGTATTACTAATATTTGCGGCAATGGATTCTTCAACTCTTCAGGGACATCAATCGCCTTTGTTGCAGCCAATAGAATCAGAAATTTAGAAGAATATTTATTAATTTATATATTTTTTATAATTTGCTATCACACGCTAAAATAACACATTTGAAATGCAGATGAAGCGTGAACCAAGCGTGCATTTGCCGGTTGGTTGCGCTGTAGCTGTAGACACTTTGATGAGTTAATTTGTTTTAGATACGGTTGAAATTTCGTGCGAGTTGGGCCCTTGGTTAAAAACGATAGTTTCAATTGGTCAGACATCTAAGTGTTTTGAAATGTCGTTGCAAATGGTTTTTGAATGACATTGAAATGTCCAATCACTAAACGCAAGCTTTGCAGTCGTAAGCCCCGCCTCGTAAGTGATACAAATTAAACGTCATTACTATTATTTATTTTATAAACGTTTTTGAGTCTTTAACATTTCTAAGCGTATGACTAATATTTGGATAGTTAATAAAGTTTTGAGAAAACTTAGAATAACAAGATTTTATTTTACAATATATTTTGGAGAGGCCAAATTAAAAAGTTAGCTATCACCGCATACTTACCCAGCACTACACCATAACGGTATATGACGCAACTTAGCAGATCGCATTATGATCCGGTTTCCATATTGCGATAACCAACGTACAAATGCACTCACTTTCCAATTTAGTCCTCACGAGTTGCAATATTGGACAAAAATGATTTAATTTTTTATTCGGTATGCTAAGATTCTGAGAGGAGACCCGTGCCCACAGTGGGACGTCTATGGGTCGCAGCGAGTCTAGCATCAGTTACATCAATTTGGACGGTTTGTAGATAAGATATGTGTCAGGTGCTTAACTTTATGACAAGCAAAATCTAATTTTGGTTTTATACGGTGTCAAACGTATGTATTATTAAAATAAACACCGATCTGGCATACGTATTTTAATTGCTATTAAAAAAATAAAAACATAATAAATTATGTTGCTAAGCATTAATAAAATTGAGATGTTAACATTCCGCCATAGCTACAAAATTTTTCTATCTTTTACACGAATCTTGGAATGACGCGTCTAAAACATTCCTAAACCATTTTTGGGTTAATTGAAGTGGTTATTATTAGTAAGCAAGGTGTGAAACAGCAGTTAGAATAAAACTTGCTTTCCATCAAAAAATGGCGGAGCATTAATTTGAAAAAACATAACTTGGGTCAGTTTGTTGACGGATCAATCTAGGGGGTTCTTTTGAAGATGGAAGGATGTTGTTAAGAGGTCGTTGTCCTAATCGTAATATATTATTACTAGAACTAAATGTCGCTACGGAAACGTATAAAAAAAGCAACTAGGTATAGAAGTTTTCATTTTATTGAAGCAAAATGTCAGCCATGAATAATCCACAGCACAGGAATCCTTAATGTAAATAGTGCAAGCGTTAATCTTTCGTTTACTATTTTTGAACTTTTTTTTACTTCGTAGGTTAAAACTAATATTATAGAATACTAATTCTTTTTTTTAAATACCTACTAAATTAAGATTATTGTATCGCAATTACGATATCGACCTGATCGAGATTCTTAAATAGAAAAAAATCGGAAAAACTAGGTGAATAAAATTACCACAAGAAAAATTCTAATTTCTAAATTATTCCAACTGATTTCTCCAAATGTTCAAAAACAAACTTGATCAATTTTGCACTCGGACACGGCTACGCAGAAATCCGTCTATTGTAAAATAATTTGAGTTTAAAACCCACAGAATCAAACCCGTGACGCTTCGCCCACCGTGAGAGCTACGTGGAATGAGTGATTCAGAAACAATGAAAATGAATTAAGAGTTTCGAAGTTACCGTCACAGCCCTTCTACTAAGTACAAGCTATGCAGTTACGCTCTAAGGAATATGCTGTATGATGAAGGTTCGAGGTGTACAGTCAGCGGCACGGAAGTGTCGCTCTGACCGTGAATGCGCAGAAGTGAAAATTTAAATTAATTAATTTAAATCTTGTCAGTCGTAAGCGGCGTAAGCGCTGATTGGTTCGCCAGCCGAATTTCGTTCAGAGTTACATTTTCGTGCCGACAATTATAAAAGTTATGGCTAATTTAGAAAGGAATTTACGCAAATACAAGCGACTGTCTTAGTCTCTTATCTGTTGTTCAGAGTCAGTGCAGCATGCTCATTTGAATAAATTAAAGGGTTTGGTCATACGAAAACTTTCAGCCCAATTTTACCTTACTGAAACTCACTCACATCATGAATTAACATACATATACATATTATATATAGCTCTATATTATATATAACTCTCTTCCAAATTATTTAGTCAAGCTGATGCGGCTTTCAAACTGTATACATTGACTGACCTATTACCTAAAGGTAACAAGTATGGGAAGACAAAGTTTGCTATGGCGCGTTTAGTGTTCACTTGGACTTAAAATAGATAATTGTATATAAAACTAGATTTTGGTTGTCACACTAGGTCAGTATTTCGTCAGTAGGTAAGCGTTTAATTGCCCCAAAGACTCAAATAAGCAGAGACAACGAAAAAGAAAAAACCTGCACATAAAATTTTGTAGGCTAACATCAAGACAACAATCAAGTCAAGACAACGGTCTAAGGCCAAGTTCACAATCGCAGCGGATGCACCTAAGGCCGATGCCACACTTGAGATAAAACCTCCATTACCGTGTGTGTCGTCCGTGAAGCCATTTTGTTATTAACTGCCAGCACCGTAATAGTGGGAAAACGCAGCAAAATTGGTTTCGCATTCGTAAATCCGCTTTTTTCTATTACATAACCTTTTTGTAGGACACCATGATGATTTCGTCAACGGTTTCTCGTTGGTGGAAAAAATTGTTAAGAATTTGTTATAATAGGTAACCTAAAATAAGAATTGATATCAAAAGCTTATGTAGCTGACTGCTGATGGGTACCATAAATAATACTTAAAGATTCCCATATTAAGTTAGAAGTACTCACATCACCTTATCTCTAACGTTTACCACGCGCATACCTGTAACAAAGAAGTAATAAATTACTGTACATTACTCATGCAATCAAAGCTAAACAAATAAAAAAAATGTAATTAAGTTACTGAACTGACATTTGGCGGCAAAACAGACGCCGCCATCATAAATTCTAGTCCAATAAAAAAGCAATTTAAAAAACATTCAAATTTGAAAAGAGAACTACTCTAAATCGCCGAACTAGGCCAGCGTAACGCGGTATACAGGTTAGATAAATTTGATCTTTATTACAATGTATTAAAGGGCACAACAAATATAACTGTAGTCCAGTCGAACTTTGTCGTGTAAGCCATGGGACCGTGACGTCATCGTTCGGTAACCACGTTCGGTGCACAAACGTTATAACTTCTATCGTGAGATTATCGATACAGTTCGAGTTTTTTTATCGTAAAACATCGGTTTTATATCTCTACGGGTACAGTATCTAGTGTAGCAAAAATTGTTAAATGATTCAATGTTCATCTAACTACAGGTTTTGTTGAATTATTTTAATGGAGCATTTGTGTAGCGTGAAGATTATTTCTTACAGCTCGCTCACCCATATTTACTTGGCTGTTTGAATTGAATGAAAGTGAATACGTTAAAAAAAATTATCTGGGATTTTTTTTAACGTTGATCGATTGATCTTATTATACTGTGGTATAAGAGTGTAACCTAGGTACATTTGAAAATATTGATAAAATTCATAACATCACGTCTTTATTTCCCCGAAGGGATAGGCAGTGTGTTACCACCCACTTTTCACCAGTTATTTTCGTAATAAGTGGTTAAAATAAAAACAATCACTTCACTTTAGTCTGAACTTTAATATATTTTTTGAATTTTTCAATACTATTTTCAATATTGATTGAAAGTACAAAATTGCTGATTTTTTATTGGAGATCATATATTTTCGTATCTTTATTCTCAATTCCAGGTCAAAACAACACTACCTTCAATCAGTAGCCTTGAATATTTGAAAATATCTGCAATTTTTTTTTCTTTTTATTACAAAATATATAAAAACTGACGAAGACGTATTCACTTAGCTAAAATAATAAACGTTTCTTGTAAATTTGAACGGAATCGGTCAAAGTTTCAAATGAAATCCATACACACTTTCATTCTTTATCTTTATCTTATAGTTGTACTATTATTCTGTGCTTATAGTCTAAATCCAGAGTAGGTATGAGTAATAACATTACATTACGGGTTTTTAAGCGATGCGTGCACTGACACATAAACAGGCAAACAGACAGGCAATATTTTCGAAAAACCCATTTTTGAGTTCAAATTCGTTAATAAAATTTCGCAGAATTGAAATTTTGAAAAACTATTCAATGTACCACAAAAATTCTTCAATTTTATTTTAGTATAAAAGTATAGTAATATAGATATATTGCTCGTAAATATCACATTTCGTTGACATAAAAATCTGTAGATTATAGAATGCAGAATACGTGACGTATGATGCTACTAAGTAAAAGGTGCAATAAGATTTAATTTGCCACTTCCAGATCACACATCTCTCTTTTTAACGCTTTATTATATGGACTACGCATAATATTAATGTTTTGCAGTGGTCAAGTGCATAAAGGTCAGATGTCAATAAAAACGGGATTCCTGTAATATCAAGAATATCAAGGTGCATAACCGGTATTTAAAAAGTGTAGCGGCGTAAAAAAAAAGGTAAAAAATGTTAAGTTTTATATGGAAATTGGGCCAATGATTTCCGTATTGGTGATGCGTATGACCGCGTGCGAGTAACTATTAACGCATTTATATTGATATAGGATAGCAAACAAGCATGCAGTGTCACCCATCAGAAGAAGACGACTGTGAAAGCCCTTGAGATTGAAAGACACTGATTTTTTTTAAGTAAATCTTCTTTACGCACGCTTGACTTGGGGAGTAAGCTGGTGAATGCGTGACGAGAGCGTTACGAGAAGTGTGATCGGGCGAACGGAAGTTTAGAAGGAGATATAAGTTAGTGAATACATATAAGATGGAGTTAAAGAAGTTTTACTTCAGTCGTGTGGTCTAAAGCAGTTTTACTTCACTCGTGTTTTTTGTTGACTGGTAGAATAAGTCATTATATAGATCAGCCCATTGTAGATTATAACTAGTTTTAATTTATTTAGACGCCTCTAGATTACCAAGGTGCATAAATGTCTAGAATGTGGAAAAAAGGTGTCTACTCAAAAGTTTATTGAACCTATTTGCTAAGCTTGAGGTCCTAGGTTCGATGTCTCACTATTAGGCACAGGCCTTTTCTCGGAATGGGGGTAAGTGTTTATATAATTATGTAAGTATTAATTGGGTAATAATCTTTTTCATAATATTGATCACTGTTAATATTAGATACAGCCTGTACTTTAAAATTATAATTATGTATGTACTGTCAAGTAAAAGTAGCAAGGAAAATGTTGTTTACATATTAAACAAGTCGGGTTCAAGAGTTCTGCATTTCTGACATTAACAATCAATTTGGTACGAAAGTATGACCACGAAATACATGGTCCAAATAATTGCGAGTGTGATATCTTTTATTTCCTTTTTATACGTGTAAAATAGCAAACGAGCATGCAGCAGCAGTGCCACCCATGACAACTGTGACAAACATTGAACAGTTCAGTGACTAGGGACTTAATTCAGCTACAGAAATATGTTTTAAAGAACATTTTAGTTGTCAGGTCGTTAGTAAGTAGAACGACCCGATGACTAGGAGCAACGACTGTTGGTAACTAATAAATAATGCTGTTAGTTTGTCACATTAATTTAGTTAGTTATTTAACCATCTAGGAGGTGGCAGAAATCTACGTAAATCGTAAATCTGAAATCGCACGTAACAAAAGATAACTTAACTTATTAAAAATGAAATCCTTCAAAAATAAAAAACCCAGTCCAGGCGCATAAAACCACAGATTAAATAAACTTCCTTCCAAAGATAACAAACATAACCTTGATTCGTTAGTCCCTTTGTTCAGCATTACTTTTTTAATACCTCCTTTCGGGGCTACATCCGTTTTGACTTTTTATTTACTGAGTAACCGGAAATATCACAATGTTACTCATTTGACCGCGAACAAAATGATTGAAGCAAATTTGTTTGATAACGATAAAAAGTAGCAATGGTCGACGCAGAATTTTAATGATTCTGATGACCCCTGTGCCTGAATCAGTAATAGCATATCGGCCTATCGACTTGCGGGTCTGGGTTTGATTCAGTTGGGCAGATGTATGTAAAAATATGTAGTATAAAAATATTTACCACAACCCTTTCTTTGTCCCTCAGTTGGGCACGGGTCCTCTCAGAATGGGAGGGATTAGGCCTTAGTCCACCACGCTGGCCTAGTGCGGATTGGACTTCACATGCCTTCGAGAACATTAAGAGGAACTCTCAGGCATGCAGGTTTACTCACGGTGTGTCCTTCACCGTTACAGCAAGTGACATTTAATTTCTTAAATCGCACGTAACTTAGAAAAGTCATTGGTGCGTGCCGCTTGAGTTTGAACCCGGACCGCTCGAGTGTGAGGCGAGCCACTGGGCTGTCACCACTGTATTTCATCGATAGATATTCACTGCTGACGACCTATGAATACAAGGTATCAAAGTTAGTTTAATCAGTGTTTAAGTGTGTGTAAGTCTTTGCCACTGATCGTCGTAGTCAACTTGCTCTGAGGAAGCTGTTTCGGGTCGAAACACGTGTTGGTGGTGGTGCGTTTGTTGGTGTATATTTTCATTGTTGTATGAGCATGTTTTCCTATAAAGGAAACACATACATATCTATCTATATATATAAAAGGAGAAGGTGACTGACTGACTGACTGACTGACTGACTGACTGACATATCAACGC
>DWTT01001228.1:0-12241 GCA_018250895.1 Carterocephalus mandan
TGCTGGAAACAGTCGTTAAACCTTGTCGAAGACCTTCGGGTGGCTTGAGAACATTCGACACTGGGTTGGCCACTAACACCTCCACCAATCCGCGTTGGAGCAGCGTGGTGGAGTATGCTCTAGACCTCCCGCAGAGGTGTCTGTGGGGGAGACCCGTGCCCAGCAATGGGACATCTATGGGTCGCAGCGAATAATCTATTACTAATACTCGTATTATACTATTACTACTATTATCATAATTATATTAGTATGTACTGAAGAATACTGAAAATTCAACTTCTTCATTAAACTAGGTAAGTGTTTCACTTCAAATAAAGAAACACATTTCATTTCATTTCTTTCTCAAACCATGAAAAGGTAAGGAGTCCGTCGTTCATTTGGAAGCAATCTAGAAAAAAATCAGTGCCTCCGAGTGGAAAGGTCTGCGATACGTGAGCTGGGTATCAGAGCGGCGTCAGCGGCTAACGAACAGTGGCTCGTTGATTGGCGCGCGGCGCGGGATCGCCCCGGGCTGAACCACCACGCCTTTCGCATTACTTCCGAATCGGAAAAAATCAAAGCTCCGATTCCACAACCTATGCGGCGGCATCGGCAAGCAAACAAATAATACGAAGCCGCCGCCAATACAAATGAGTAGCGATACGACGGCGAACGGAATGTGAAGTCAGAGTGCAGCCGAGCGTGGGCCCGGGCAAATAAACGTCCGCCGATGTGTTTGCGGGAATTTGTTGCGATGTTTATCGTATGTGATGCGTGATCCTCCTCTACGCGGAACGTTAAATTTTTCTACAGCCAATATTTCACATTTTACGACGCCTGTTGGTTAGGACACTTGAACTATGAAATCAATGTTATTCATTCATAACACCATGCACCATTCAAAAGAGTTTAAAAAGTTAACTTTACATTGTTAATGTAAAAAAAATATTATTCTCTACAAATATAAGGTGATAAAAGAGGTTGGTAGCAATCCGAATAATTTTTATACAAATACAGATAAATAAGTAGGTATGTACTTATAAACATTTCATAAGCATGTGTGCAGTAAGTCGACGTGTGATCCGCTGCATGATCAGATGCCATTTTTTTACATAAATAAAATAGGTATCTCCATTATAACTATCACGTTTCACAACCATTCACCAATCGATTAACTGAGATTGCCGTAATTTTTGTAAATGAGTGTTCGACTGAATGGCCGATAAACGGGAGTGAATATTCAAACTAATGTCAATAATAAATAAAGGGCGTGCGGCGGGCAATTAAGAGCGGGGTCGAAACAATCGGCCAGCATTGAAATGCACTTTGCAAATGAACGCTCCGAAGCGGGGAGGCGAGGCGACAAATGTAATTAAACAGGAGATGCGCGCTGCAGATGCTCCCACCCTCGCCGGATACATCGCACGATAAGGGCTTCGTCTAATTGGGTCAAAGATGTAATCATTGCTGATTTTGCTAATGTATCGCTGATTTTGTTTAATCAGGTCTGTATGGGATTAAATTTATATTTTTTCTGTTATTTAGTATTTGTTGTTATAGCGGCAACAGAAATATGATGTATTTCTGTGAAAATTTCAACTGTCTATCTATCAAGGCTCATGAGATACAGCCTGGTGACAGACGGACAGCGATGTCTTAGTAATACGGTCCCGTTTTACCCTTTGGGTACCGGAACCCTAATAAAAACTTTTTAAAGATACTCGTATGTACCAAGCAGGTCATTTGTATTTACATTTTAATACGAAACAATTATCCACTTTCCGCTTAGTACACACATTAAATTTACGACGATATAAAGATTTTACGACTTGACCGAGAATCACAAATTTTCTTCACCGCTGTACAATTGAAATGTGAATAATATTTATTATTTCTCCTGTATTTCCTGTATTTATTGTTATGAGGCACCACGCTTATAATTTATTCGAGGTAATTTTTACAACCCTGAATGATCCTTAATTTTGCTATGCAACTGTTTTCTATGGCCATATGTGTTTTAATCAGCATGTAAAATCAGACAAGACATGTAGTATACCAAGATACCAACTAAAGTTGGTTATGACAAAAAAATCTGATTGTTCATTGACGATAGCTCTATAACCTTTACAATTTCTAAATAGTAAGTAGGAACACCAAAATAATTTTAAATCGTTACGCGTGAGTAGCTGGACGTAGCTATTTAAAATTATTTAAGCACGAAGAACTTTCTACATGTTTACAGAGAACCTACAATGGCAACCACCTAACATTACGAATCCGCAAGGTTAGTTTATACAGTTCCCTCGGCAAACAGCGGCAGCAACAATGGTTGAGTATTAAAATAAACAAGCGGCGTGTCGCCATGTGGCGCTGCAAACTGGCGAACAAACACGGCTAATGTATTCAGCGGTTGCGCTCGGATCGTGTTCCTGAGGACAGCTACTGCGACGGCCGCAGACTGCCTGACTGCCTGAGGGATACTGTGTTTAGAATTAGGTACTTGTAAAAATTATTACAGGTGTAATAATTAAAAGTTAGGATATTGTTAGAGTGACGTGCTTCGGAGGGCACGTTAAAGACGTGTAAATAATGCTGCAGCAGCGGATAGGTGAAACTGCGTGCTCGTTTGTTAGTAACTTATCGGTATAAAGATTTTACGACCGAGAATTAGAAATTTTTGTCACCGTATTACAATTGAAATTCATACGAAATTTGAATTCCCATTTTTTGGTTTGAAGTGACGTCACGCGCTTCGCATATTTAAGTAATGTTTATCATTTTCGATAAGAGTTTTGTTTTGAATAAAAGCTATTTTTGTGTATTATGTTGTGTTCAATATATTGAAATTACTCCAGTGTGATGAGAATTCAGTTGGTTTGTTGGAGAATGGTTGGAGAAATTTTAGAAATTTCTAAATAAAAGATCATTCGACCGCAAACTCATAATTCAACAAAACATAAGAAATAACAATCCCTGTGATTTATTTTGGGATGAAGTTCGAAACTTAGTGTTTGACCGCCTAATTATTTTAGGAGAATATTGCACGGAAAACTATTTAACGCGGACAGAGTGGCGGATAAAGCTAGTTGAATTATAGAGTTAAATATTAGAGTTCATGAAACGACGACGAATTTTTAATTTCTTATAGATATTACTTACCAGGGATGAACCCTGGCCGTGAAAGATATACACGCGAACAGTAGGTAATCATAGCTTATACCTTGGTTGACAATATGAACCTATTATAATATAGACAAATAGATGACTTACAAATAGAGGTGCTACAAAATAGTCGCACATTACTCGTAACTCGTAGAGGCGGCGCGGCGCGGCGTTCGTTTGTGCGGGCCGTGCACGAAGGTTTCGGCGCGTCTTTATTTGACACGTTGTCAGAGGGCGAGTTATCGAGGCGCATGAAAAACGTGAGGCCGCGCGGAATGATCTAATTGTATTCATTAGGGCGGCGGGAGCGCAAATATTGACGGTGCCGGCAGCCGCTCGCCCGGGCTCGGCGCCGCCGCCGCAACCCGCCTCCGCCGACCCGATTGGCCGTACCTATGGCTGGTGTGGATATTATATCCTGGAATGACCTTTCTTAATATCGAATTTGTGATTTTTTAATTCGACTTTTTACGAGGGAAAACGTTAAATCCAGAAACCTGAGTATTACCTCATTATAAAATAAAAATAAAATAAAAATAGCCCTTATTCACTGACCTTTACAAATAAAATTATACTTATAAAAATGTTTTTTTTTTGAACGATGTTATTTTTTACTTATATTATGTATGATATTTAACCAGCCACCAGGTCAGGTTGTCCAGTGACATAGGCCTCCTCTAACTCCCTCCATCATCTCTCCTCCTCGTTAGAAAGGCAAAACTTAGTCTTTTTCAGTACTCTCTCAGAGTACAAACAAATTTCAGCAGCATTTTATCTTATATCAGATGCACTGTTCACTTTTATACGATAGACTTAAAAATGTTCAAAACTTTATCGATTACTACCAACACGAAACAAAAACATCGTAAGTTTAACAGGTCTATTTATCCAATAATAAGTTCTGCAAAGTTAATCAATCGTCGGCGGAGCGGTCGAGCGCGATCAAACAGCGAGCACACCCTCCTGTTTATACTTAGCGGATGAAAAGGCAACACCGAACGCCCCGAAATAATATTAGCTACCCTCAATAATCCACCCAATTCTAGCACCCCTTACGCGACACCTATAAATTACATTTATATTCAGCATGATAAGGTGTCTTTTAGATTGCAGTTGAAACCGATGATAAGGCATTTTGAGGGCTGAAGCTTTTTTACTAACTGGTAACATGTGTTAACATTTGCTGATAATCCGGGATTAACACATCATAATAAAGAGATGAATGCGTAGTTTATTCAGGCCGTCTGTCGGCTATTCGACGGCGTTTAGTGCGGACGACAGGTGTGCTGACGTCACTCATCGCCAGAGATTGCCCGGTCGAACCCGTTCACTACATCATTACAGAATTATCTTTGAATTAAGAGTAATTTGCGTTTGGAAGTGATTAATACATAATACTGAGACTATTACGAGTACTATATTAAATTCTAAAGTGTTTGTTAAAACATTCAATGTCGAGACATTTGTACTTGTGCAAACACTCTCACTTAAGAATGTCAAACACACAAAAACATTAGCAAGTTAAGTGTGAAAAATTGTAAATTTACTAATTTGGCAATTTTCAAAAAATCATGCTAAAATTAAAATAAATATTGTTATAAGGGTAACTTTTTCAATTAAATATTTTCATATAACTCTCCACCAGCATCTACACAAAGTTTCATGCGTCGTTCATGTCAGTTTCAGCTTTCAGGCGTCAGCCAATGTAAGATGTGATGTTGACCCAGGAGTTTGACCGGTGTGCTGTACAGGAAGTCCTTCGTTTTGAAGGCTGAGTGAGCGGGCGCGTTGTCGTGGTGAAGCAGCAGGCCGCCGAGCCTTGTGTTCGCTGTGTCGCTTGTTGCTCACAGCAATGAATACATCTGTCACACATTTGGTAGTATACCATTCGGCATTGTCACTACGTTGATTCCATAGTTGTATTGAAAGCAAGTACCCAGTCTAACTGAAAAAACTAGCGATCAAAATCTTACCGTCACTTCTAGATCGCTTCACTTTGGTTGGTTCGTTTTGGAACACCCAAACTGTCGATTGGGGCTTCGTTTCGGTTCGTGATGTATTGATAAATCCAAGATTCGTCGCATGTAACGATTTCGTAAACTTTCGTAACTTTATGCGTGTCTTGGTACAATATTTTCATTAGAAACAGGGACCCAAGACCTACTATCCTGCTTTAAGTGCAGATCACAGCCAAAGCGTAGATTCGCTAGGTGTTTAATGAATTTAATTTATATTGAAAAATCAGGTAACTTTAAGTAATCTACCTTGCTTACGTGTCATATAAAACTGTAAAATAAAAGTTACAGCCAAGACGATAAATAATTCAATATCAAATTATCTAAAAACAAACCGTCGAAATTTTTAACTGTGACATTGGGAGGGGTTGTAAAGTTACGATGGCGTTATATGTAGTATTAATCTTAATTCTACCCGTGATCGAGCATTTTTTAACTATTGCGTCAATGAATTTTTAATGATCGTACGGTGATCGCATTGAGCACGACAGATGCGCCCGCAGTGATAATACACGCGCCATTACCTTCCGAACAATCCGGCCTCTACCCCGCCGCGCCGGCCTGCTCGATCTTCATAAATAAACACCAGTTACGAAACGCCACTGCATGGCCCGAGTATTGTTGCAGTTGTTAACATTTCAGAAAATTCTTGTAGCGAATGAAATAACGAAAAGAAAAAATACGTAACGTCAATAAAATTGTTAGGTGTATTGTAAGTAAGTTTAATAATTGCAAAACAAATGGGTAAATTAAGTCACAGTAAAGTGTAAAAAATATTGCAAAGTTTGTTTCGTATTAGTGTTTATTAGTTATATTTCGTTCTATGAGCGGCGATACAAATCTTTACATTAGAAGGATAGGAATTTCAATATAATTTTCAAACCTTCGTTGGTCTAGTGTTCAACTAGAGGTCCTGGGTTCGATCCCCGGGTCGGGCAACAACTATTGGGTTTTTCTAACTTGAAATGCATGGCAATAGGCTCACCGCATATTACATGGGACCTTAACATAGCTAGTGAAAAGTGAGTGAACTAAACACACACGTATGCCTCCCCTTAGTTGAAATACAGGTGTGTATGTGTGTTTTATATGAATTGGAAGCTAAACTGTCATAGACAGAAGAAGCTACTAGCTTTTTAAGTTGAAGAATAGCTTAATCATGGCAAGTATGTTAGGTAGGTACTTCAAAATCGCATCTATTAATCATTTGGTAGACGCGCTTCCCCAAACTTATTTCATTCAATTAAAAGTGTTCCACATTTGAATCGATTTTGACAGATCACCGTGACGCCGCCGTGACGTGAGCAAACGCGACGTGCTTCCGCGAGACAATGCTCTCTAATCAGTTGATCGGTTGCTATTGGCACGTGACACGACAAATAAGCGATAGCAATCGGCAGATGTTTCTATTGAGTCGACTGTGCGTGCGTACGTACGAACATATACATCCGATCGGAGTGCTACAGTAAATTAATTAATGTTACTTTTATCATCAACGCTTCGAGGAATTATATTATTGAGCTTATCTCATATGAGATGTCACAAATTTTTTTTATAAAATACGAGCGCCAGAGGAACGCCCGACTATTTACAAAATATACCTAAAAAGATTTATAAATTAAATTTGGGCATTGTATAGCAAATACAGTCACAATAGCTTCATAGTAAAATGTAAAAATTATAAAAAACAAATATTTATCTACAATGTAGATATAGTGATAAAAATTATTCATTTCCAGAACAAATTTAATTTCAAACATAGGTATGATAAAAATTAACTAAAAAGTACATTCCATCCTAACATTTTCACTGAATACATCTATTTTAGTGAAGCATGCCTACCCCAGATAGACTTTTTAGTCATTGCTATTTAATAATCGAAAACTCTATAAGTAACAGATGGTCCATATTTTGATAAACTCACGCTAGTCACCAGTGTATAAACGGAGTGAGCGGTAAATGAGTCGAGCACTGAGAGATGCGGTGCAGGGGATGGAAAAAAAATAATGTGCAGTTAATGCACAATACCGGCACTTGTGCGTCCCGACATTGGTAAATGGTTCGTGAGCCCTTTCATTGTAAGGGTACGCGTATGACCAAATGTGGGATACTATCAAGATCTATGAAGTAGGAACTGTTAGATAGGTTATGAAGGAAAATTTGTGATTTCAATTTCTAAACTCTGTCATACACTTGGGCAGAATTTAGGGATTCAGTATGTGCCACTGGAGTTTTTTTTTACAACTATCATCATACGATCAATTGGAAATGTAAAATCACACTCTCAGTAAGTGTAGCATAAGTAATGTAGGCTTAGTGCCATTAAAATGTTTCCTTTCGAGTCGACATGAATTGTGTAAGATCGTTCAGACTAAAATTTCGGTTTGTTCTCAAAACAGAATTAAATTTGTATTCATTACAACATTCACTAATTCTTACGATAATAAATATGAATGACTTCTATCTAAGTACATATTATTTATTTATTTTATTTAACACTATAACCATTTACAAATAATACTATAGTGCGCCGATATTAGAAAGTACACATAAACTTTAAGGTTCAGAAAATTCAAGTACCTACCTACCTAAATATTCCGTCCACGATATGGGGACAAAGCAGCGATTCTGTTATGAGATCTATATATAATCTGGCGTCTGATAGCTTTTGACAGCTCTCCTATGCTCCCCCAAGCTGAGTTGGAAATGAACATTCCTCATAACAATATCTCCGATTGTTTTCACCCAAACAAGTTTCCGATTGGTGATTCGGAGAGTAAGGTTTCTCGAAAAAATTGGAAAATATCATAGAGCAATATAAATAACTCGATAAATTAATGATTGATGATTTTTCATGGTGTCCAAAATACAAAATATCAATTGTTAAACTACAATTCCTTGGTCTGTAGAGACAATTGACCACTGAAACGTTTCAGTAGCAATAATGACATGAAAATATTCATTTAAAGAAATTTGTTTTCAATTTTCCTCGATACACTTGTTGTTATTGCATGAGAAACAAGTCATTACAAATCCCTTGACGATCCATTGATAAGTACAGGCCTATCCCCAATACTCGAAAAGTTTCTCACATTCAAATTATAGTTTTATTCGGTGAGGGTCGCACTTGATCCCAGGCCTCCTCTGGGACGTGGTGCAAGTACTTAATGAAAAATAATAGCGTGAGATCTACTATTCTGTTTTTGATACAGAAGCATTGCAATTTTACTATGATTCCCATAGTAAATCAATATCTTAATCTTTATTTTACGATTAAAATAATGAAGCAATCAAAATTACCAAATAAACAACAATGCAAAATAATTTATCAAATACTCTAAAATGTTTGCGTTGGCGCTGTGACAATTTATTTTTCATGTATCCAGCCATGCGTCCCCTCTACACTGTCTTGCACCACTGTAATCACTTTAAGTGCCTGGTGCGACACTTCTTTATAGTCAATAACTAAAGAATAATGAAGAGTAACCTAACAAAAACAACATAAGAAGACCGGCTACTACTCTACTAGCTATGTAATACCGAATTAAAGCTTTTTACACTTAATAAAATCTAATTAAGATAATATTATGTATATACGAGTACCTGTCATAGTAGTAGTATAAGATTTGATGTTATTAAAGTTAATATAGCTAAGACATTATATTATTATTATTATTAACCAAGGGTAGGCATTAAAGTTACGAATACGTTAGTTAATTATTAAAATGTTATATCATATTTGTATTTATAAAAATAGCTCTACTAAAATACTACAAGATTTACGTGGATTGTTTACGTTTTGAATAAATTTTACTTTTGGATAGTTGCCTATTATATATTTCATCAACGAGGACAATACACAAGAGACAAAACAATAGAGTTTCAATTTTGCAGGCAGCTATATTAAAATTATACTTGCAGTCAAACACGATAATCATTTGTTATTACAGATCAAAAATCATTAAGGCCATCATCCCGTGGGAGAATGAGCAGAGGACAGGGCGCCTGTACGATATAGTTAACACGGTTAATACAGACTCCAGTCTCTCACAAAGATGTAATTATGTAAATGTTTAATATATCGAAACTTACTTACTTTACTTATCTTTGTGAAGGAAAATAAAAAAGTCGTCTTATTTTTTTAATCTTCACAGCACGTTATTTTCAATGTATAGCATATATTGTAATGTTATAATAATAATAATGTATAGCATCTACATACTCGTTTAGTGCGCTTGGTGCTACATATACATTAAAAATAATTACTGGTATAGAAAACTGAAGAGATAATTCTTAATTACTTCACTGGCGAGTTGATTCTCGTTTTATACAATTAAGTTTTTATATTAATAAATCATTAAAAATTGTAATTGTAAGTGTAAATGCAAACACTTCATCGCGATCAAAGGTTTAACTAACCTTTCTCCACTACATAGCTATAGTATAAATAATTTTGAACTGTAGATCAGATGATAATGGACAGATCAGATCATAAAGGACATGTCATCCCGTGGGAGAGCGACCGTGGACACGGCGCGCGGGTTAATCGCGCGACACCGTGCGAGAACCGTTCCTTCCCACGGCATAAACAGACCGACAATCACTACGCGATAACGGGCTTATTGATGCCGTATCTTATGTCACGCCCTTCATTCTGATTTGGCATGGCGAATGTATTATCCTCCGATTCGTTCAATTAGTTCAATGATGGTGCAAAAGTGAAGTTGGGATCATAATTCTAACAAAATAATTAATTAATTTCACAAAAATTTAAAAATAAGCAAAAACAATCAACACATAAATTTTAGGTACATTCTACGATCAATGAAATGCAATGCTTCTTCATCTCTTTTAGTCATATATTTACAATTTCATGTTAAACATTAGTAGGATATCCTCAATTCTTTATCAGTAATTTTAACAATAAAGTAACTTTCGCTGTCCGTTTATTTTTATAATTCGAAAGTTTAGTTTTATATCAGAATCTCTGCAAAATTAAATGTGTACTGATTCAAAGGCAAAACGTCATTATCCGCAGATTTTCATACTGACAATGACATCCTCTAATTCGAATAAAGGGTAAGGGACACGACGTTAAGTGATTACAATCGGCGATAGCTCGGACCGCAATCAACGCGATTAACTCAGGGAGCAAGGGCGGTTAGAACACAAGCCCTAATGAAGCGTGCACTATATACAAGTAGCCATAAACAAAACGTGTTTACTCAAGTATGATTGTATTCTGAATGTCTTTGAAAGCTGAGCTATCAGCGCATTTTTATTTTGCAAAATGAGGTATATCAAAAAATAAAATAAGCTACGCTACCATACATTCGCCTGTATTTCTCCGAAGGGGAAAGCGTGTGGTTTGTGTGTGTGTGATATACTTTTCTTAGAATATAATTTTTCTGTGTTACTACTATAAAATAATTTCATTAACTTTACACTTCACACACCTACATAATATTAAATCAGGAGGTCCAGGCTAGCCGCATTATTACATACATTGTAATATAAAACCTTCTAAGCTCACAGTTTTATTGAGATTGACAGTCGTCACCTCCCATCTCAAACAGTAAAGTTTCCTTGAGTACTTGATATCTAGCAATATGAACGCCTATCGCTCTTTCAGGACTAAACCCATATGAAGTGTCTAACTTCACTATCCTATCCTATCACTATATATGGACATAAGCCTCCTTAATCAGTGCTACTCCGCTCGGTCCTGTGCCCTTTGAATTAATCTGTAACCCGCTAATTTCTTCAAATAATTAGTCCGGCTTACTGAATTTCTTATATGTCTCAGCATTATAAATATTTTATTGCAAACATTATAAGTACACAGCAAATGTTCGATAGGCTCATAAACAATTTTGTGGCAAGTGCTAGACGCACTGACGCACACGCGAAGTCACGTGCCGCCACGTGTCGCCCTGCACCTGCGATACTTGTTGTGCTGAGGGTAGCATTGTACTCCGGGCTATGTAATGTCGCATGCATTACACCCACATTTACCCATTTGCAAAATCAATGGGACTTGCAGATGACTCTATGAAGAGATTATTGTGTTAATACAAATGACTTTGTTTTTATTAAGATTGTTTTGTTAAGTTGTTGTTGTAAATCTGTTGTACGAATCTTTGATTTTTTATTTTATTTCAAGCACATAGCATGCATAGGCAGGTAGTAACCTCAAAATCATTTTGGTGGTAAGCGATAGTAGAAAAGTTTCACACTGAAGGCCATTGTTTATAGCACGCGAATAAAATTAATTGTTCAATTTATGCGTTTTATAGATTCCTCACATGGGACTTAAATATAACTGGTGAAAAGTGGGCATATACACCACCTGGTGGTTACCCTTTTGGGGAAATGCGGGCGTGATGTTATGTTATTTCAATTTGATTCAACAAGTGTTTCTTGTTCCTAGTAAAGGTCTGCTCCTGAAAAGGCGTCACATATACATTTTATCTATGTATACATATATAATAATGAAACTGCTTGAATAACAACTGCGATTGGGCAATCCTGTACTAAATCACAGATAGGTATCATAATCTCTGATTTATTTAAGAATGTACGAATTGGAATAGGTAACAGCTTTACAAAATATTGTATTTGCAACCTTTACATTCTGATACCAGTCTGTTCGATATTCTACTGTAAATTTTCTCCATTCAGGTCAAATTCCCAGCGGCATTCGATCTGGAGATGCAAGATCGCAAGCAGAATTGACGCGAGCCGCCACCTCCCGCCGCTCGCATCAATCTCGCCTCCTGTCACGCCGCAGCAGCCGCTGGACCGCTGCGCTGGCCACACTCGTCATGAAATATGGAGTGTTTGTGATTAACCTTCAACTCAATCACACTGAGATTCTTATGCAATCTGGTGGCTTATTCCAAGTAACCTGTATCATGGAAAAGGAAACTATTTTTACCCGACTGCGCCAGAAGGAGGGTTATATGTTATTTTGTATGTCTAATATGTCTTCAAATTTTTTTTATGTTTAATCCATACTAATATTATAAATGGGAAAGTGTGTTTGTTTGTTTGTCCGGCTTTCACGTCGCAACGAAGCTATTATA
>DWTT01001229.1:0-12238 GCA_018250895.1 Carterocephalus mandan
TCATGCTGTACACAATCAAATGCCTTGGACAAATCACAGAATATGCCCAGAGCATCCAGTGAATTCTCCCAAGCATTAATAATATCAGTAAATAATTCAACTCCCGCATCAGTTGTTGAACGGCCTTTTGTGAAGCCAAACTGTTTGTTATTTAGGAGTTTATTACTTGTAAAGTAGCTAAGAAGTTTCTGGAGAATTACTTTCTCAAATATCTTACTACAAGCCGGTAAAATGGAAATCGGCCTATAGTTAGTTGGATCTGTACTATTTCCGGACTTGATTAAAGGTATTACTTTGCTTTGCTTCATTAGGTCAGGAAACTCTCCACTTTTAATACAGTTTTTATATATTAAAGCTAGGTGGGGTGCTATTACATCTATAATTGTACTTATAAGTTTAACCGATATACCCCAAAGCTCTGTGGTGTTCTTAATTTCTAATGATATTTTGATACTTTCATTGGCGTCTGTGGGTCGGAAAGAAAAATTACCCTTGCATGCATTTACATTTTTCTTGAGCAACGATTCTGCGACGTCTGGAGAAGACCTCAGTGATTTAGTGGTTAAAACTTTTCAAATGCTGATGCTATCTGTTTATCGGTTGGTCATAAAATCCAAAAAAAAAAAAATTTGAATTGTCAATGAAAAGCTCACTGACACCATCGCGTTTTCTGACTCTTCCAGTTTCCGCATTAATAATATTCCAAGTCATTTTAATTTTATTACAGCTATTTCTAATCTTGTTTCTTATGTGCATCGACTTGGCCGTGACCTTAAATATTTTAGAGTAATTTCTTACATAGTCGCTAAACGCTTTACTTGTAGATATTAAATGACTTCTCATGTATAAGGTCACACTTTAACTTAACTTTAACTTTTGCCTACTTCAAAAGATTCCCGTAGTCGCCCAATTATTGAACGGTTTACAATTCTTTGGAGAGATTTTTTTAGCAGTAAATACATCTGTATTTACTGCTAAAAAAATCTCTAGGTGGTCTATGGATATCTATGTAAGTGGCAACACGAAAGTGTAGCTCTGAAAGTAAGTTATCATTGGTCCAGTAGGAGCAAGTAGGATACATAATTGCCTAGAATCCTACATAGATATGTAGGGCTGACACTATTTCCACTAGGCTAAAATAGATATTCTTTATTACAAATAAGAGCATAAGGTTTTATAATGTTTCGTATAGGTACCTACTCAGTATATCGTAAAAAAAGAGTGTATCATCATATGTGAAATGTAAAGCATTCTATTGAAATTTAAGAAATATGTTAACATATTTTTATCCCATATCCCAAGGAATCTCAATTATTTTCAGGTAACGCCTACAATGTTAACTAAACATGTCAAAATATAGTATTAAGTTGCTCAAAATGTGTGTAGACACATAGGTTTGCATGTTATTTCTCGCTGCTACCCATAGACATCCCACTGACTATGGGAGGTCTAGCTAGAGCATACTCTACCACGCTGCTCCAATGCGGATTGGTGGAGGGGTTAGAGATCAACCCAGTGTCGAATGTTCTCAAGCCACCCGAAGGTCTTCGACAAGGCTTAACGAATGTTTCCACCATTGAAAACAACAGGGGCCGACGGCTTTCCGCTCCCTCCCAAGCACGGTAGCGTCCATGAAATTTTGCCACTAGCGTTCACCCATCCACAAACCGACCGCGCCCGTTGTTGCTTAACTCTTTCGATCACATTGAATCGACGCGAGCCATGAGGCTATGGACGCTACATTATGTTGTTTCTAAGTGTAATAATTACTTGTCTTGATTTCACTATAGTGAGATCTTTCTCCCATTTTTTCACTCTGTATGATTGAATATACAAAAACACACCACAATTTGTATTTGAAAAAACACACTCTTTACTTTTTGGGATATACAGTATATCCGTCTCGGAGATGCAGTGCATGTTTATACCACACCACAACCCTTTCTTTGTCCCACTGTTGGGCACGGGTTTCCTCTCAGGAGGGAGGGAGATTATGCCTTAGTCCACCACGCTGGACAAGTGCGCCTTGGCACACTTCACATGCCTTCGAGAACATTATGAAGAACTCAGTCATGCAGGTGAGGAACCACGCGAGCGGTTCAAAAGCTTAAGGGCGCGATGTTATTCCACGCCTAAGAACCGGCTTCTATTATTTAAGTCGGTTACTAAGTGCGGGCTGCACATGAAGTCCTTAATTTGGGAGGGTGCACCAGCTTACTCCATTTTACTCCACACAGCGGGGAGCTATCAGAGTTGTCAACGATACCAAGCTTACTGGTAAATTAGAGAACCCTTAGCCTTCGGAGAGACATAATATAGACTCTCTCTGTATCCTCTATCGAATTTACCATGTTAAGTGTTCACAGGAACTTCACAATGTGAAACCTCCAACCTAATTCCTCTTTGGCAATACTCGCTAAGGTTTGTAGTCACACTTATAACGCATTGACTCTGTCATCATCCACCGTCCTCTTCTCGCGTTCTTTCTTTTGGCGAACGAGGCACCTGTGGAATGGGTTTCCAGCCGAGGTATTACCTTTTAGCTATATCATATCATGGAGCGCTTCAAGAAGTGTAAATCGCATCGTTCAAGACCGGCAACCCGTGTTCATAAGCGCCGGTGACCACATACCAGAATGTCTTATTTTCCGGCATTGTTATTAAAAAACCCGATAGACGTCAATAAATCATGGAAAAAATAATGGTTGGTAATTAATGTCGGTTTACGGACGATAATTTTACGTGATAACGTCATAAGAAAACATTTTTACTTCACTTTATAAATCGGACGCATAGGCCGATGGAGTCGGTGGTCGGAGAGCAATGAAGCAAGAGGCCGCTATCCTTTTTGGAGTCAAGTAAACTCAAGTAGGAATGCAACATTTATTTACGGTATATTGTGTCTAAATAGTTGTGAGTTGTGACTGGTTTTGGAAGTCTCAAATAAAATATCATACTTTAGACACTTCTTATTTATTAAAACAAATAAAAAATATATTTACAGTCTTATCTAGTCCTTGCTCATCATGATGAGCATTTGAAAAATCCGTTTTACATAAAACGAACATCAAGAATTATTAACTTATGATCTAGTCATTCTTAGCTACAAATTTCTTTGCAGTGTGATTTATGTCATTTTTTGGTCTTAAAATAGTTGAAATTTTTTTCTTGCATTATATAAAAACAAACAAATTACAATTTACATAAATATAGATTTATTATATTGTCATGATGTATACAAACGCAACAAGTTCAACCAAATATGAATCACATACATGGTCATATAATAATATGTGATACAAAACAAAAAAAACTCAAGAGCCAAATTGAATTATGGTTATATCGAATAAGTTACACATCATATTTCAATAAGTATTTTAGAGTATGCAATCAATAAGTATTTTAGAGTATACAATAGAGGTGTATGACGTGCTTATTTCAACCATACGCGCGAAAAATCACGAGTTGCTGCAACTGATAGAGAAAAAAATTTAATCAAATATCCAAGACCAGGAAAATGACCAGTGAGATGGAGAGGAATCACAAGAAACAAAAAATAACTAAAACTAACTTTTTTTCTTCTTCATCATGTTTTTGAAATTTTGCTAGAACGTTTTTTTGCATATGGCCGATGTGGAACTAACAGCATATGTATGTACTCCACACATTATGTATATTAATATTATTATAGCAGTGAGGGAAAATTATGATGTTATTAAGAGATTTCAATAATGTCATATTTAATTTGATGTTCATTTTCTAAATTGAAATAGAAAAATAGGTCTACAATCTAATACATCTAAATTTCAAATTACTGAAAAGCGTTATCCTAATATTTAAATAGTTCTAAAGCCACATTCATTTGCAAAAACTTATCAGTCAACATGATTTAACTTTTACCAAAAACTCGCTACACACGGGTAGTGATATTTCGCAAGATTTTAAAAATTACATGTTAGTTATTACCTACATATATAAACCGGTAGAAAGTGAGGTTATCGAAATTTCAGATCTAATTTAATAACCCTACTTTCTATTTCTACTGGTGTAAAACTATGAAAATCCGTACATTTATTTCTGAGATTAGCCTGAATAAACATTATTTAAGCGCGGCAGGGTCTTTAATTTTTAGCAACAAGTATTATACAAATCACAAGAGAAAAAATATTTTTAGAAAATCGCCAGGTTACGTGGCAGCTGGACATTGCATAAAAGAAAATCTTAATTAACTGCTGCTAATATGAGAAAATAAATACATATTTTATTTGCCACCATAATCATTGTGAACATCAAAATTTATAATCTATCTTCACATTTTGTATGGCCATTGGCGTTTTTACCCATCTGGAGAGCATACATGAATGAAGGTAAGTTTTAGAATTACATAGTATTATTTATTTATAATGCAAAACGAGATTGACAATTGCATTGTGCGTTGTGCAATGCTGAATAAATAAAACATTTCAATAAAATAATATAAGATTCCAGTTTCGACACAAAAGCACTAATTTTGCAAACATCTATGTAAAAGCTATCTTAAATGATAAGCCGCAACAAATACATGATAATTTGAACAAAATATGGCAGTCACTAATACATATTGAATTTTTCAATTCAATAAAGTATACATCAGATTGGTATCATTAGAATTCGAAAAAAAACAACGGTTATTAAATGTAATTGTACGAATATGCGTGGATGCTTGCCTGCCTTTAAGATATTACGATATTATGTCTCATGGTAGTCTACTAATCCTCTCATCTTTAAAATAAGCTAAAGCTCTTTTTGATGCTGTAATATGAATACAGTAAATTTTTATTAATTTAGTATTCTTATCCTTCAGAGACCGATAACTTATTTTTAACAGGAATAACGTTAGATCCACAGAAATTAATAATGATAGAGCGGAGATCACATATTATTTTATGTTATGGGGTATACACCCAGTTCACCATCTTGATTAATTTCTGTGGTCAGATCCATTCAACATCAGACATATATTTTCTTTACATAGCAAATAATTGTTGACCATTTAAATAGCATTTTATGTAGCCAATAAAATACTCTTTATATAGAACGATCTCATAGCACAGAATTGAGTGCAACACAACACAATGCAACACAACATAAATTTGAACAGTACCAAAAACTATATACTAATACAGAATTGTGCAGATTACTGTATTAATTGTTACTGTCTTGTGTTGTCTATTTGTAATCTCACCTATGAATGTTGGCTGATGCATGACATTTCTGAGTTACACGTCACAAGTAATATTGGGGTTAGTCCCGACGCTTCAACGGGTAGGTTGATAACCAGCGTATTGGTTCCATTACGCACCATGAGCAAGCTGACATATGAGCGAGCCTTTTTGTTTTCCTGTTGTTGCATCACTGATATTTTACAGTATTAAATAGAAATTTCATAGATATTCTTTACAACTTATTTATTGCTATTAAAAATAATGCAAATTAACGCAAACATCACTGTTGTACCAACATGGAAAAAATTACCCCTCATCGATCGATGCTCCAACGGATCGGAGCATAAGGAATAAATATTTAAGTTAGTATAGTGTCTCGCGCTCGGCGCTCACCCGCAGCCACTAGCGCGCGCATCAGGCCGTGGGCGTCACATCTTTCTTTGGCTCCTCCAAACTGCTCACATTTTTCAGATCATCCTTAGAGTCTTCAGCTGAAAAATAGTAAAAAGATGAATATTTAGCTAAAATAAAATATGTAGTTAAAAATTAAATAAATTCATCCTAGGGCCTATATATTTTATTAAACGCATTAAAGAGTCTAAATTGAGTAATTAGCTAACACTTGAGTTCGTCCTTGAGATGCGCGGGGTCCTTGTCGAGGCGCGGGCGCTTGCGCGGCGCGCGGTACGAGCGGTTGTCGCGCCGGTCGCCCTCGTCCTCAGACTCCGAGAGTTCACCTTCGCCTATGATGCGTTTGTCCTGAAAAATAACATTATGTTATGAATATGAAGGCATCCCTTGTTGTTTAAATTTTTTATTTCTGACAGCGAACGCGCGAAACTCCGCGACCTATGATACGAATCAATCAGAAACGAGGCCGGTGAATACGGTGAATACGAGCGTTCGCGGAGTGGACAACCAATCAGTGAGCTTGTTTAGTTGCCAAGTGCAGCAAAGTGATCGCGGGAATTGTAATGGAGACATTTTTATATCTCCCCAAATCCATGATTATTCAAATAGTAAAACTTTCAACTCTTGATACTTTGGAATTTTGGATGAATAAATTGGACAACAATTTTCTAATTTTAAGGCAGAATGAGAATTGTTTACTACTATTTGTTTGGTTAGGGGATTATAGAACCATCCATAATGTTACCTGTGGTTGCAACATACCACTAGTGATCAGTCGTTGATGGCAACTTCGGCAACTAATATGTTAATTGATATGTACTAGACTTTCTCATGGTCACTTCTTGAAAGGATATTATAAATATATACCTTTTCGCTTTGTGGTAGCCTATCGTCTTTGTCTACTTTGTCTTCATCTTCAGACTCGTCATTTACTGCATCTTCTGGAATTGCTTGTACCTATGGAAAAGTAAAGTAATAAAATATGATATTTTAGTGTCCAAGGGTATAAATTATTTCTCTACTGCGCATCGATAACGCGCTTATTATACATAACGTACAGAAAATTAGTTTTATTCTGTTTTATTAGAGTCGTGGGTTCGAATCCCACTCAGGACAAACATTCGCGTGACGAACATTTGTGTTTGTTCTGTATCTAGATGTTCATATTATATACATATTTTAATATATCTATTAATATCAGTCTCTGACACCCATAGTACAGGTTCACGCCTAGTTTGGGGTCAGATGGCCGTGTGTATACGTGGCTTAAGTCAGTTTTTCTTGATTTGTCTTATTTGGTAAATAATCTTGAAAACTTTTTATTACAATATTAGTTTAAAAATATGTAGTTGATAATAAAACATGTGTGTGTTAATGTACAGACACAGACTCGTTAGAGTTTTACTATACAGATTTGTTTAAATATATTTTTTCGAATCAGTTTGTTGTTGGCTTGTTAACAGCAGCGTCACTGAACTAAGTTGAAATATAGTAATTTTTAAGAGTAATTTTTTTATATTTTTTCAATTCTGACTTTTGCAGTTTTTTTCGAAAGTTAAAATGGTGTTTTACCTGTACACCTGGTGCATGTGGCAACATTCTAAGATTTTCAAACAATCTGTTCTTAATTTTCTCCAAGTATTCGGGCGTGTTTTGGTTAGACATATTGCTTGGTGATATGTGTAGCTTGAAGTCAGGTCCGAAGTATTCAAAGTAATCATTGTATGGTAACTCGTTGGCTATTTCTACGCCGAGAGCCACAGACGTTTCGTAAGTCCAGCATCGTGAAACATTGCGAATTGTATATCTGTAAATATAAAAAGTAGCATATTTAATACATTATACCAAAATTATAACCACGATGTTTTTCATGGGATGTTGTTAAAGGATAAAGAATATTTTTCTTTAAAGAAATAATGATTGGACTAATTTCTACATAATACAAATAGACATTATAATTATAATAATATACACATTTTGACTGAAAAATTTAAAACGTTTCGAATGCAAAGGAACCTCATTCTACAATAAAAAATTTCAGATTGGCTGTGCTGTTTCTGGCAATGCCTTTGTAAACTAACTAGTGTGCGGTAAAAAGATTCTGAAATATTTAGTCAGTTCCAAGTATATAAAACAATAATATTATTGATGATAGCATTGATATGCAAAGTATAAAGGACGCCCGCAGCTTCGGTCGCATTGAGGCAGTTTGGTTTTTGCTGCTATCTATCCTACTCATGGACATTACAGAAAAACCTCTACCCAGTGAAACCTTCCATAATTTAATTGCATCTCTTCATGATTATCTGAGTAAAAAGGTTTTCACTCTTCGTGCCTGGAAATTACCTTCTATTTGCTTTAGACATAATTTCCATCCCTTTTCATTTATATTGAAGATCACATATTAGACTGCCATAACTCTCAAATATATCATAATGACAGACAGACAGTATTTCCAAAAACACTTTCAGATCTAACTAATGAATACAATTCCCCTGCATTATAATGTTGAAAAAACAGTCAATGAGCAGAAAAAGTCCCTCTTGAGTTTTATTTAGAAATACACAAACTGCAGGTGGTGCTACATGTTCGTTTTCCATCTTATATCCAAAAAATATACATACCCTCCACCTCCCACAAGGAGGAATGGTAGTCCAAATCTTTTCACTAATTCCACACAGCGACCATGACCACGAACAGTCAAGTTGAAACATCCTAGTCTGTCACCTGTATCAATCAAATATTGAGGTTACTGCACAATTTGAATCTATTCATAAAGTTGAGTCAATAATAATAAGTGGAAACCTTTGTTCTCTTTTGTTAGGGCCTACACATTGCGTTTGAATCATTAACGCATCTGCAGTCTGCACATTGTCTAATGAGGAAGGCTCTAATGAGGAATGTGAAATTTGGTATAACTGTGTGCAAGTTCTAGAGCTAGTGAAAATACCTATATTTAATTTAATATATGACATATGAAAAATACAAAAAAAAATTTTTTCAATGCATAAGTGCATTGTGGTCCATCTATGAATGTTTTAGATGGCATAAAGGAAATAGCTATCAATATTATCTACATGATTATAGAATTATACTCAAATTATGACCACTAAGCAATGTTATTAAAATATTGAAATACATAAATACATTATGTATGTTATATTTTTGTCATCAAAGTTGAAGTGTACGTATTAGCTTTGCAATATTTAGATAAGATGTAATAAATATGATATTTACCTGTCAATGAGTCTGCCCCACACTGTAACACCACAGCACTAGGCTGAAAGGTCTCCATGACTTTGGATATAATTGGGACAAATATGGACTCGTAAGATTCATCGTCCATTCCATCGCGTAGGGGTATGTTGACTGCATAATACTTGCCCTTGCCTGCGCCTATGTCACGTAAATCACCTGCAATAAACATCTTGTATTAGACCTTAACCAAATAGCATGATAAACGCGCATACCACTATACCAATATTAGGCGGAGAATCAGGTAGGTAGTGTAAGAAGTAGGTAGAAGAAGTTGTTCTTTAGTTTACAAAATTAAATTCAACACAAAAATTTCAATATAAATAAAATAAAAGGTTTTGTTATATTAAAAAGTAGCATTTTACCTGTGCCAGGGAAGTATTCTCCATATTTGTGGAACGACACAGTCATAACTCTGTCAGTTGTGTAAAAAGCTTCTTCTACCCCATCTCCGTGGTGCACATCAATGTCAATGTACAAGACCCGCTGGTGATACTTCAACAGCTCCAGAATTCCAAGAACTATGTCATTGACGTAACAGAATCCAGATGCTTCAGACTTCTTTGCATGATGAAGTCCTCCTCCCCAGTTGATACAAATTTCTGAAGCCTATTGATAATTGTCCTGATTTTATACACATTAAATTTCTTCATTATTTTCAAGAATAGAGTATGAAAATTGCCTACATCATTCATGTGTGTTTTTTCTTGGCTAACCAATTTACTAACCAATCTATTAGGGTCTTTTTGTAGAAATTTGTAATTTAAAATTTAAGTAGACACAATCAATTACAAAGGTTTTAAGACTAAAGTCATGTCTGCAATTATAAAAGTTATAGTACTAGTTAATGTCTGGTAACTTGTTGGCAATCTGTTAAGGGTCTGTCATCTAACTTAATACTAATTCTTAGAGAGAAACAAAAATAAGTCCATACAATTTACCTTGAATATACATATTTTGATCTTTTTCTAAATTTTGTGTGTAACTGAATTGGTTAACTTCTGGTGTGAACAATTCATTCAATCTTATATATAAATATAATGATAAGTTGGACATGTTTTTATAACCTTATTGTTTTTTTTCGTAATTCGACCATCTTAGTCATACAACCATATTAAAAGTATAATTTTTTTAAATGTCATTTTCGGGTTGTTAATTATACATTGGAATGTAAGCAAGCAGATAACAATAAAAAAATATTTAATGTTTTTTTTTAATCTGCATATACTGGATGTCATAAAGAAAAAGAATAGCAAAATACTTGGAGGAAATGGTTAACATTTACCTAATAATTTGCGACCAAGTGAACCCATATGACCCCTATGGGTCATAAGGGTTCACTTGGTCGCAAATGACCTCCTCTACTACCATAACCATAATTACATAATTGGAAAAAAATAAATCATGACGTAATACCTGTTTATTTAACTTCACAGCAGCAGCAACTGATCCACCAGCTGAAAGCTGGCAGAACTCATACAAGCCATCAAATACTGGACAATCTTCACCCACATTAACTGGAATACAATTAGGACGCCTTGAAGACAATTTATTTTATAAATTTATATACATACAAAGTGATGGATTTTTGGATTAATCCATCATTATATCCTGAATTAAGTCTATGAATATTACATGATAATTTGAATTTAATTTGAACTTATTCAAAGAAAAGTAACTTAACCCTTTTAATCTCATTCATATGTGTTGCCCGGCCAATAGTGTGTATATGGGTTAATAAATAAATAAATAACTAAAAAATTACTTACATCTCTGCATTTGCTTATTATATTCTGACATATTGTCGGGTCTGATTGAGCGTAGGAATCTAATGTAGTCATCAGAATGGAACTTAGTCATCTCATCAGCCGTAGCTTTGTGTGGTCTCTGTAATTTTTTATTGAATATCTTCAAGTATAACATAATTACGCAAACTTTATTATTATATATGTCCATCAATATTATATTTCTAATACAAGCTTTACCAATTCATCATTCCGGTGAGAAGGTTAAACCAACAAATGAACTTAACCAAACTGATTAACATAGTGAAATTTTTCTGCTACTGTACTCGTAGCAGTCAGCGGTAAGGAAACCCCTGCCGCAGGATATTAAAACCAACCCCTGTATCTAAATCTGACCCTAAACGTATTAATTACTTGTACTATAATTCTGTGAGCATGTCAAAAATCTGTAATTATGTACCTACCTTAATACCTTAATAATAACATTATTGCTACTTACATAAATCTCCATTTTCCGGTACAGGCCATAGTTTAGAAGCAAATTGTGTGTCATACGTATACGATGAGGCTTCATGGGATGGCCTTGTCCGTAATAATAATTACCTATGTCACCTATAGAATATAATTAAAATATTAAAACAGATACATTCAATTTTAACTTCATATTCATATGTTTCTCAGTTCATTTCATGGCTTGTCATTTTAGTCTGTAGTGCGTTGAACAAGAACACAATAGAAGATTTTTGACCAATAGAATCGCTGGATTGAGTACAGACGCCATTGAATAAACTGAGACACAATTGGATAAAAATCTTAAGACCATTTTGGCTTAACTAAAAACCAAAAAATTGACTAATAATGAATTTTGTATGATTCATACTCATATACTGGACAACATTTGTAGACTATATTGTTAATATAAAAATATAGAACTATCATACTGGCGGGTAACAAACATTGTAATACTTACTATCATAATAATAGCACACTCTTTTCTTACTATGAGGTTGCATTGCCATTATACTATTAGAATCACTGTTTTAACTATAATGTTTGACAACAATTAAATTAAATCAAATAAACCAAAAGACAACAGCAACACGAATTTAAACGCCAGGCCGGCCTTCCTTCTTCTTCCTTCTTTGATTTGATTGATTTGAAATATGAATGAATTAAAATAAAAATTCATTCGTTTCATTCATTCATCACTTCTGTCTGTACTTTGAAACAAAAATCAAATCATTCACTGAACCATAATCCTGAATAAACCTCTTTGCAACTCGTACTTCGTTCCTTTGCTCGTTCAGATTAATTTGTCAACAGGTACAACCGGAAAATTCCATTCTTTATTAGATTAAATAAAATTAATTAAAGCCAATTTATTTGTTCATTTCCTATTTTTCACTGGCTGAGTTAAGTGTATTATAGATATGTATTTTAAATAAGGTAGTAAAATTTATAAGATCCAGCCAGCGCGGCGGACGTAATTTAAGTGCCCCCCCACACAAACAAAGCCCTGCTTGCAGTCACTGCCGCAGAGGATGTTACCATACAAAGCCCTGCAAATCAGCCCTGCAAATCAGCCCTGCAGGTTGCGTCCACAGACTAGGTAGAGATATTATA
>DWTT01001230.1:0-12237 GCA_018250895.1 Carterocephalus mandan
TCGCATTTCGATTTAATATTTGCAAGAAACAAGTGTCTTTCGATTTCCTTCAATTAAAAATACATGGTTACGATATTATTGATCGAAGGTTACGATGTATGTATTGCTTATTTCACTTCAAAACATTACAAACTGAATTGATGAATGATTGAGTGATGTTGTCAGGTTGGGTCTCCGGGCGTAAATTGAGAAGTGATACTAACAAGATAGACTCACGGGCAAGCGCTAACAGCATTAAAATTGCAAATAGATACAATTCAGTTATTACCTGCCTTAATTTGTTATGAATATTTTAAAAGTAAACGGACTCAATTATTATAATATTACTAGGCGATTTTGTTGATAATTTTATGAAAAAAATTGGATTATAGGACTTGCTTAAATTTCATAACTTATAACTTTAACCCATAAAGCAATTATCATGCACCTTCATCTAGGTAGGAGGGCAAATTTTAATGTCCAGTTGCTGTTACGTGTGTATTTTATGTAACATGGTATATTGTATTTTAAGTATATTGTAATAGAGTATGTATTTTATATTAGTCTTCACTTTTTTTTAATATTAAGTATATTTATCCTATCACTATCATCAAACGTTGACTGGTAGACGCATTTGTATTCCTATTACAGGTTTAATAAATAAATAATAGTTAGATACTATAGATCGCCTTTCACACGAGGGGGCTATGTGCGATTCAAAAAATTATATGTCACCGGTATAGTCGAAACATCGTGAGGAAACCTGCATGCCTGAGAGTTCTCCATATTGTTCTCGACGATGTGTGAAGTCTGTCGATCCGCAGTTGGCCATCTTGGAGGACTAGCCCTAAACCCTGCTATTCAGAGAGTAGAGCCCAAGTGCCCAGTGGGGCAAAGATAGGGTTATGGTCGATAAGATTGCAATGCGCTTCGCTCAGGTCCGATGTGACGCCGCCGGTATCAGCCCGCATTGGCTGCTCGCTGCCGGATCGTGCCTCGCGCGGCACCGGCGGGAGCTCCGCGGAGGTGCTCTGTCGGCCTTCGTGACCTTCTGCAGCGAGGACTGGAGATATCCGCAAATGATATCATATGTGAAACGTACCATAATACACCCGCACTTCAGACCGAACGATAAATTACGACGCTATCTCTTCAATGCCGGTAAGTTATTTTTAAATCTTAATATATTTCTTGTGTACGTGTGTATGACAGTGAACTCCTCCTAAACAGTTGGATAGATGTTGATGAAATTTTTTGTGTGTGTTAAAGGGGATTCGAGAATGGTTTATATTCACAATTTGGTCCACTGGAAAATGTTTTTTAAACATTATTTTTGTATTAATTATCATTTACATGAAGTGTCGCGTCACTTTGACATTTCATATGGCAGAGCAACGTTTGCGGGGTCAGCTAGCATATATATAAGTTTTTGCATAACTAACAAGCAGTTGGGTAAGTGGTGATGGTAAGTGATTACCACTTACCCGACTACTATTAACACCAGAGGGGTGGCCAATGCATCAGGAGAGCTCTTATTGTAGCTTCTTTGAAGAACCCCATGTCATAGCAGAACGTGAAAGCCTCTGAGGGTAGCTACATTCTAAATTAGAACTTAAACAACTGAACAGATATCAAAGTAATAACATGCTAAAATTATGGTTAATCTTTTTCAACAGATTTCGGCTTACATTATCTTAAACATAAATTAATTATTAAGAAATAATATAAAAATAATAGAAACTAACGTATAATTGTCGAAGCTGGCAACGTATTGTTTAAATTTCATTAAAATTTCATGATTTCATACAATAAGAATACAACAACAACAACAAACTTTGTGTTCCTTTTGGTTTATTCAACTTCTACGAAAGCCGTTGTTAACGGTAAAATTTTTCTAGAGGTCGTCTAATTGCGTCGTTAAAAATAGAGTTACAATTTTATTTCACCAAAAATCTTAACTTTGTCTAGCTTCATCAATACTGCCCTCATGCTTTTACTTTTACTAAACTTCGGTACCATGAAGAAGTCAAGTTTGTTATTGACATGGGATTCTGTTGGGAAAATTTTACAGAAATTGTCCAAAAAAGTTTTTACAGAAAAAGACAAAATACAACTCACTGTACAGTTTCTCCAAAATAAGATAAAGAGGCATTTTCATTTATATTACTTGAAAAGTTACAAGGCTGGTTAAATATTGTTTATAATAATGTATCTCTAAAATATAACATGCCTAAAGAAACTATAATTTTGTTCACAATAATGTCAAAATACTCAGAAAATGTTGACATTTACAAAGGGCTCAAGGGGTCATTTGGTTCGGTTTGGTTTGGGAGATGATCTCCCCCTATATACCCTTAAGGGATTGCAGACATTTATTTTGTCGCGTTAAGGAATAATCACTTTTTTACTAAATAAATGAAATATAAATAATAAATATATCAGTAAAGATTATTGCTGATGCCTTTTAGCGTTCTATTTTCACACCAATTCGTATTATCAATTTGATCATGCAATAAGTTTGCTTATTGAATCCATTGTAACAGAATCTATATTATTTCCATTCCAATATAAATTAATAATAATAATTGTTTATTCTAGGCTTAGTGCAAGTAGTCAATTCGTTGGATTCATGCAATGGCTGGGCGCCGGTGACCTTGATATCCCATCACTTTACTGCTGACCAGCAGGGAACAACTGGAACGGCCATTGGATGGGGATTAGACAGGTATTTAAATAAAAAGGAAAGCAGTTTATTGCTGTTTCATATTTACCTATAATGTTTTTATTAAGTTGGTTATTGGAAGAAGAAAGAAATTATTGGGCAGCGCTATCTGTCCATTGAGCGGTAGTCCCTTAGAATGAGGTTTTTTAGCAGTTATCTATTTCAGTGCAAAACCCACTTAGTAGTCACGCCGCAGAGGGGAGGCCTATGTCCAACAGGTCTTTAGATGATTGATAGATTAATTAATTATTTATAGTAATTAATTATGTATAGTGCTTGAAAAGATGTGGACAATCATTAATTCAATTTAAATTAATTTAAGTATTGTGATAATATTCACAACCCTTTCTTTGTCCCACTGTTGGACAGGGGTCTCCTCTTAGAATGGGAGGGATTAGGCCTTAGTCCACCACGCTGGCCAAGTGTGGATTGGCAGACTTTACATGCCTTCGAGAACATTATGAAGAACTCTCAGAACTTTTTAAATCGCACATTACTTTGAAAAGTCATTGGTGCGTGTTGCTTGAAACCGGACCCCTCGAGTGAGAGGCGAGTTCGATAGCCACTGGGCTGTCACCGCTTTACTGATTCTTTAGTTCTAATGCTATATAGGTATACTTGAATTCGTAACGAATAACGTTTAACTCTTTTTTTTAAATCAGATATGACGACAAGTACTCTGTGACAGAAATTTCTCGGCATCCTTTAATGAAATATGAAGACACCGTGTACTCGCAATCGTGTCCAGGGAATACGGAATACTCGTAAGTATTATTAATATAATATTTAACGTGCACCATTGGTGTGACACACTGGGTTATGCACATTATTTATTATCTTTTATTGACAGTATTGGTAAATAAATATGCTTTCTATTGTAATACTGAAAGCACTCCCGCCACTCTAGCAAGCTATTCATCCTACGACATAGAATACGTATAAATAGATGCATATTGTAAATTATGTAAGCAATATGTTTATCCTTGATAGTTTATAATAGTTATGTGCTTAGTAGTGTTGTTTGCATACTGAAATGAATGCATGGATTAATGGAGAAACCCTTTTTTTTTTAATTTTACTCTTTTTATTTCTAGCAATGCGCACAGTCCAGATGAGGACGGCTTCAAAAATGTATATTGCCTATCGTTGCCGCCTTATCTATCGGAAGAAAATGATACAGTTCACGGCGCTCTGCTGTTGATTGGAGGGAAATTGCTGGCGTTGTACTTACAGGTTATTGCTATAGAGTTGAAAATTAGCAGCAGAATATTTCTTACAAACTGTTGTTTTATCTATGTGTTCACTCATTCAATGCCTCATGTGCCTACTACACTGCCAGTTCTTGTCCATTCAAATGATGGTTATTTCCGTACAATCCATTACTTACTACTATTCGCGAACTATGTTGCTTTGATGAGGATAGGAAAAGAAAGGAAAAAGGGGAGGAAACTTCATTGTGAGTTTCAACAACTGGAATATCAGCGCTCCCTGTGAATCAACCAGTCAATCACCGCTTGAAATAGCATTATTATCTCATTGGTGTAGTGGTCGCACAGCTAGAAATTTAGAGATCCTAGGTTCGTCCCGAGTCGCGCAACAACTATTGAGTTTTTCTAACTTGAAATGCACGGCAGCAGTCTGGAATTGTGCATGGTGCATGGCACACCACCTATTATATGGAATCTAAATATAACTGGTGGAAATTGGGTGTACCTCTGGCTATCCTTCGGGGAAATACACACGTGATGTTCTTTTATGTAATTTATTATCCTGCAGGAGGAGCGTCGCCCGTGGGGAGAGCAGTCCGCGCAGTACACGGGCCTTTGGCGCCTGCTGCCTTGGCTGGCAGAGACCGCCCGGGAACCAGACGATACTTTTCCCATCGAAATATGACAACAGCTTGAAAAAATGATCATTAAATAAAGTGAGAACTTGTAAACAACAAGGTATTTCTTTTGTTTTTTTTTAATCCTTACTTTTGCTTCCTTGTGCTGGGTTATGAAGGCTCTGGCATTCAATGCCGCGTATGTTTGAACAAAATTATAAATTCAACTTTTATTTCATTTTATAATTGTCTAGAAGAAATAATGACAACTCCGTTAGATTTGAAGTGCACAGTTTCAACACAAACAGTTTTAACATTGTCAGGGTGAGCGTTAATAACTGTTAAACTCAAAAGTAATATATTTCCATTCTAAACAACACGGGGTTAATCGTCGAAGTATTTGCCGTTCATGACATCACGCAACCAAGACACGCGGTACGCGTGTATATGCCGAATTTGCCCCGCTTGCCGCAACATTGAACGTTTTTCGTATTTTTCGTTTCGCCTTTATAATTTATGTCATCAGTACCGAAACCGTTGAACTGTTTTCTTATTAACACTGAAGCACGGATGCCACTTTCCGGCCGGCAAAACTAGTACTTTATTTTATGGATTTAAGATAGTAAACGAGCATGCTCCACCACTGGACCATCCACCCGCTGCCGTCCATAACATGACACTATCGATTGGTTAATAATATATCAAGCTGCACGCCTACGAGCGCCTAAAATTTTCAAACTTGGCAAAAAATATTACAAAGACCTATTCTAAAGAAAATTATCACAGTTTGCTTGGCACGTTTTACCCGCTCCATCGGTTTGAATATTTTGTTTCCATAGTGTGCTACTAGTTTTCACCAACTGCAAAGTGATTGAGGCAACGATAAATTTAACCAATTGTGCCAAGTTTAGTTCCAAAGTAATGTAAATCTTGAAGAGAAGTATTGGTCGATGAATTTTCCGTGTCAGTATTTTTTATAGCGGTGACAGCCCAGTGGTTATCGAACTCGCCTCTCACTCGAGCGGTCCGGATTCAAACCCCAGCGCACGCACCAATGACTTTTCTAAGTTATGTGCGACTTAAGAAATTAAATGTCACTTGCTATAACGGTAAAGGACACATGAGGAAACCTGCATGCCTGAGAGTTCTTCATAATATTCATGAGTGATGTGAAGTCTGCCAACCCTCACTTGACCAGCGTGGTGGACTTAGGCCTAATCCCTCCCATTCTGAGAGGAGACCCGTGCCCAATAGTGGGACAAAGAAAGGTGAAGTTGTTATGATGATTATTTTTGATATGGCACGATGCTACGATACCTATCGTGCCATATCAAAATTAACGTTCAATCACAAGAATATAGGAATAAAAAAGGATTATAGAACTAGAGAGACTTTATTAATCCAAAAAGTGAAAAAGTAGATATTTCAAATCAGCTTTGAAAGTGGCACAAATCTATGATTCGAAATGATGATGATATGCCGTGTGCGACCATTGAATGATATTGAGGTAAAATTTTTTTTAGTCTTCACTTAGTAAACAAATGATTATAATAATGTACAATATTGTATATGTTTGTACAATATATAAATATTGTTTTAATTAATGTTTTATATAAATGTCATAAATAATGAATATAAAATAAACAGCAGGCATTACATTACATTACATTAGTAAAAAATGTGACTAAATTAGCATCGTAAATTCGTCTGCAAATAATGAAGATTGTTCCTCCTCGATAGGTACTCTTCGTAAGTACCAATTTATAGTGGTGTAATTTACACACATTTTGCCACAGCTTTTTATCTGGATGGTTTTAATCTTGTATTTTCGTAATTTGTACATATGACATGATATTTTATTTACATTTACTATATGTACCATTTTTAAAACTAAACACGAATGTTGTCTGTTATCAATATGCACCTTAAATTGTATCAGTAAAAGGTGATTTTTTTTTCGTTCACACATTTCACATTATACATATGTATTCTGATTTTAAAATACATTCTCAGCACTCTACCCATACGTTCGTTTTAGGCGTTACTTAGATCTATGTAGGTCCTATGATTTTTGCTTTAAAATTATATTGAATTACTTACTTTGAATTGTAGTAGTTTTAATTTCTTTTCTCTTTCTTTTTTATTTCCTACCCGTGTAGCATCCGTGTCTAAATACTCGTATATAGCATGTATTGCAAAGTTAAAAATATCTACGTACATTCCGACACACCGTCTTTATTTTTCACCTTATAAGCTCTGTTAACTCGCGTTAGCAAATTGAAGCAATTCTAATGTTATTTAAAAATAATTCCACAAACGTAGAAACAAAAACGATAGATATTGATCTGCTACCTAACGGTATTTTTAACTGGTACCTAAGTTAGATACCTGCTACCCACATTATGGCAATATGTAGCCTCATCATGGCATGTAGTAATTTTCAGGAACAACCATTACCGCACGTGCATTTATGTAACCCACCAAAATTTGCTTGTTAGTTTAAGTTTGCTTAATTGGTTAAATGGTACCTTCCCTACCTCCTGACGTTAATTTACCTACAATATCTTCTAGTGGCGATTGTGGCACAAAAAAGATTTCAGCAAGCCTTACAAAATTATAAATTCAACGTTTATTTCATATACATAATAATTGTCTAGGAGAAATAATGACAGCTCAGTTAGATTTGAAGTTCCCAGTTTCAACACAGACAATTTTAACATTGTCAGGATGAGCGTTAATAACTGTTAAACTCAGAAGTAATATATTTCCATTCTAAACAACACGGGGTCAATCGTCGAAGTATTTGCCGTTCATGATGTCACGCATCCAGGTCACGTAGCCGGCGGTACGCGTGTATATGCCGAACTTGCCCCGCTTGCCGCAACCGTCACCAAAGCTTGTTATTCCCTGTAAATAATGATTTATGTAAGCAATAAATCTAACAATGATTGCTAAAGAGATATGAATTACGGCCTTCAGTAGCCTTACTTCTCAACTCCAGCATGCGTGAACACGCACAATATAGGAATTCATATAAGTGAAGTCACATACCAATCTGTAAAGTAAATTACATTCTAATAAATCATATTGACGTTTAACTTAATTTGACACTTAACTAACTGAACTTAAATTGACATTATTATTAATTGACAAACATTAACATTATTATTGACTTATCAATAATATTTTTTACTTTTTATAACTTTTTTTTTATTTTCGTGCATTGTCATCGGAACCAAATTTGTGTGCCAAATTTCAGCTCGATAGCTTCAGTAGAAGTGGGTGAAATATTGATTGCAAGATTCCAGGACATACATACGAGTGAAGTTAAATAAAAGCTTTTAATAAAATATTAGCGTGACAATAAGCAGCGTCTTCCTGTCTATTCCAATTACATTGCCGTGCCCTACAGGGTTCATGATTAAAAATTAACATTTTAACCATGACTGCAAATATTTACTTTAGTTTCGAAAGTAGCTACAGTGGCATAATATTTTGTGTGGGATCATCTCAACCTAGCTAATCATTTATAAGCTGTGATGCCCCTGTATATTTAAATTATATAAAAATGTGTTTCAGTAACGATTACATTTTAAATGTATTTATTACCTACCAAAATAATAAAAAATAACGAACCATAACAAACGAAGTAACAACCAAACAAGTACTTAGCTAGGAATAAAAAAAAATCAAAACATTTATTTACCAAATTGGTACGTTACACGTAATAGATATCTCTCCTTTCATCAACTATTTGTTTAGAAAAGTGGTATCTTAGACTAATACATATTATGTTTGTGCTTTGTAACAACAAAGAAAAGGTAGGTACAATAAGTAAGCCTCTCTCTTGTAATCATTGAAAGATGGGTAAACCTATTGGTTTACCCATTTATCTATTGATTAACCTCTCTCTTTTAATCATTTATTGAGTGTTTTATATTTTTATGGGTTAGTTCTAATTGAATTATTTATTTAAAATTTATATAGGTACATATACCTAACTACCTGATAATTTTAATAAAACTGAAGTGGAATTTTTTTTACACATTGATTTTTTCAAAATTTATTTCAGGGGCATTATATGTGTCTAAAATATTGTCTGTCTGTCCAGTCATCACGTGAAATCCGTTGACGGATTTGGATGTTACTTGGTACAGTTGTTACTTAAATCACCGACTACATTAAATTCTCGGTTAGGTTATTATTAAAAAATATTAAATTTCCTTATAAGGGTTTGTATCGAATTTTTTTCTCAACCGATTTATTTCAAATTTGCATATTAAATTTCTTACATCAATATACATTTACATACCCGTTTTTCAATATGATTATTGTAAAAGGAAAAAAGTCAAATGAATGTACAGATTTACAAATATTTTTGCAAGATCATACGTACATAATTACCCAGGAAGAAACGTTTAAGTCACAGATTAGGTAGAGATACTACGTAAGTATGTTTAAGATAAAGTCCTAATCCTAATAAATGGCACTGTAAATATATTATGATCCACGGTATAAGTTCAGCGTTTTTGAATTTTCAACGTAAGGGTTGAAAAACAGGATGAAAGTTCTAGCCAAAGTGAAGAGAAGTACCTATTGCTTACACATAATATGAAACAATTTAGAATAAGAATATTTTATTTTCATTTAAAATATACATACGGGATTATTACAGCAGATTGAACAAAATGACAATAGGAGCTGTCTCAGCTGTTGCTACTGCGGGGCTTGATTGGGACCCGTGTAGCGCTACCAGCGGTCAGGGTATTCAGACAGGCCCTATACCTTGAGGTGGAAGGCGGGTATGTGTCCGTTGTTATTTATTCCGGTTTCCATGAATAAATAGCTACGTAAAAAACATTAAGATTGCCCACTTTTTTATCTTGTAACTGTAACTGTAACTGTAAATTCAATCAGCGACGGTTCCAACATTCAGGTTAATTTAGTAAGCCTATTTACTAAGTATTTCAGCCCGATTTATGAAGTAGTAAGTAGGAATTACAGGAAAGCATATTAAAATGTGCAATGTGCTGCCATTGAAATACTATTAGCGCTCCCACAGCTTCGCTTGGGTGGAATTAAACAGAACAGTTTCATTTAAAGTTGCTGTCTTCTTCAATCAAATAAGCGGAAATACTCTAACCGTGAAGTTCACAGATAATGTATTAACGGGATAATTTTTTTATTCTCTATGATAATAAAAATCTCTCCCGTTTTATAATATTTACATTCTTCTCATACACATTCACTTATCTTTGAACGTAACGGTTTCTTTAGTTTCAGTCCCACATAGAGGTTTATTACAGATGTCAAAGGTGAAATAAGATGGTGAATGGTGATGCCCATTTCACAGTTTAGTTCACTAGAGACCTGTGGGTACTTGTTACGATTTTTCGCAAATCCGTTAAGTAGTTTATACGTGTCTATTTATTAAAAACAAACATTGTTATTATTTGGAGAGAGGGGATGTTGTTTAAGCCCAGAAGCCATTGCGACCTATTGTAGCTAAAAAAAAAACATACACACAGTCTTACTGTATAAAAGGTACAGGTATAAGAGGTACTATAAGAACGAATAACAATTTATGTGATTTTGCCTTAGATTTAGCTATGCTGTTACTACTAGTACATATTTTCATTTAAAATATTGACATCCGTAACCGACAATTCAAAATAATTTTATTTCATGTCAAGCGCTTGCCAAATGCTTTTTCCATCACCGAGGGAATCATTTGTTACATTGAGGAGATGAATATAAAACGGTAGGCTTAGTTCTAATTTGAATATTGAACGCGAGACATGGAACACTTAATTTATTTTAGGGCAAATCACATTTGCCGGTATCACTTAAGGAGCTAAAGTAAGGAGGTATTATTTTATCAAACAATATCAAACGACTGGTTGAATGCTATCAACAGATCAGATGGTAGTAGTATATCTCACTGAATTTTGCTTCTACCCAAGGCTATGGTTATTTGAAACTTCTTCTGAAAACACTAATTATTTAAAATATAAAATTATTTGTTCTCTACAAAGATTATTAATAGTTCCCATAAAACAATTAACCAATTCAATCCCTGGAAAACGCTACTGATCCGCCAGTGCCGGGTTGATGGAAAAGGAAACCAATTCAAACGAAATGTCAATTTGTCATCCGCTTTTGCAACCAATCAGTTCAATTATCCCAATAAATGAGTCTGCCTGTTCGTTCCAAAAATTCGCGTATTAATAGATGTTTTGTCCTGTTATATTTAATTCTATAAGAGAAGAACCTAAATAAAAGATAAAGTTTTAAGTATCGACTAGTTTCGTAAAATTATTTAATAGAAAATAATATGGAAAATTATATAATTATGACAACGGAACACTCTCTTGCGTAATCTTATTTTATAACCTTCGAATCTAATCACATCTGACATGTAAACCTGCCCTAAGAACGAAAATAAAAATTTTCCTCAATAAAACTCTACTAAGGTTTGCCAAAAATAACAATGGACTACAAGTGTTTGCGCGCTGAAATAACTTGAGCTTGCTAATAAAATGGAACAAACAACAGAGCTTCACGCCTCCAATATGAAAGCTTCGAGAGAGATTAAAAATAATTTTCTTAAAATTACAGTAATTCCTATTAAATCTGAGGAAATACGAGTCTCTTGGAAGTAGAAACTCTACTATATTTTTTTAATAAGGCATGTAATAATTTTATTCGCATTTTAATCATTCTTAGTTCGCAGTTTTCGTTCGTAATTTTTTTAGACTAGGTAAGTAGTAATTTTTGTTTTTTTATAAAGTCTGCTTCGTGTTCATATAACACCTTATTGTTGCTGCCTACAATATCCCGAGAATCCCAAAGAAAATTAATATTCCAACGAGGACCGCAATAATTTGGTAAAACGAAGATCTCTCAACGGACGTGCTCTGTCTGTCCCTTTTTATGAATATCTTTGCAGACAGTATCGAGAGCTTGTAACACTTTTGTAAAGTTACATTAATTAAATTTGACTATACAAATAATAACATGGCTAGAATAAAAGCCAAAAATTTTCCTATTATTCACTCAGTTCCTATAAGTATTGAAAATTCATAGTTGCTGGAAATCTTATTCACCCTTCCTGTAAGGAAAGAAAACCATCGAGAGGAAAATTGCGACACTCTGCGAACCTGAAAGTACTCTGTCTCTCTGTTTTCGAATTTGAAGCCTGTCAATTCACGCTTAGTGAGCGTGGAGGGCTATGACCTTACTCCTCCCATTCCGAGAGGAGAACCGAGCACAATAATGGGACGAAGAATGGGGTTTGGTGGTTATTAAAACATCCCGTATGTATTTTTGGCAGAGGTATCCAACTAAAAGAAACCAATTCATACATTGCATTTACTATTTCGGCTTGGTATATTTTTTATGTGTTGAAGCACTTTATATGACTTTCATAAATCGCACATAACCTAAAATAGTCATTGGTGCGTGCCGCTTGGATTTGCACCCGGACTCCTCTAGTGAGGGGCGACTGGAGCCACTGGACTGTTACCACCATAATTTCAAGGTATAGAGGTCCCACTGTTGGGCACGGGTCTCCCCCACAGATACAGCTGTACACCCTCTTCCAATGCAGATTGGTGGATCGACGCTATGCAAGGTACCTGTAAGTAATATCGCATATTGCGGTCGCGACACAGCAGCGGGCCGCCAGAGTCCCCGGCACACGAGTCCCGAT